>JBBPOF010000073.1:0-55682 GCA_038091315.1 Porphyrellus cyaneotinctus | reverse complement strand
CATGGTAGGCATGTCCGGTGAACAGGCGAGGCTCGAGGGGCTCGACGCACCGCTCGAACTTGCACGGGACTGGGTGGCGGAGATTGGCGGATAAGGGTGGTACCCACGGCTAGGCGGCGACTGTCCTCGGTCAAAGCCTCTCAATAAAGAAGGTGTCATGCTCCTGTGGCGCCTGACTGGCCCAGCCACGCCGCGAGCCATCACAGAGCGATGAAAAGACACCTCATCAAACTCCGGTCGACAGGATGAGGCGGAAAGAGATGGCATCATCGGCTCTCTGCAGTGTGAAGGTACAGAGTCAGGAGGAGAATGGACATGAGAGAGACTGGCCCAGGTCAAGTTCGACGTGTCAACTGGGGGGAGGAAACCCAGGTGCGGTAGATCGCCGTCGGGGCTGGGGATGTCGACAGCTGAGGGAAGGTTGTGCGAATAATATGGACTCAGAGCGGGATTTGATGTGGTACTCCAGTTCGACACCAAGGTTCCAGGTGCGGCAACGAGACCTTCTTCGTCGCCCTGAATTTCCTGCAAATGACCCGCCACCTCCACTTCGCATATTTCCATATTCGGCAATCCATTCGAGAAGGCCATCGAGGAAGATAGGAAGTCGCCTTCGTCCAATCCCTGACTATCAGTGTCGCCATCAGAAGCACCGTAGTCTCCGGAGCTCGTATCATCCCCGTCAGCGCGGAAATGGATACGAAGGTGTTGATTGAGATTGTCAGACCTCGAGAACCGCTTCATGCATCTGTCACATTGATATGGGCGCTCCATCGTGTGGGTGCGCACATGTCGCTTCAAGTGCTCCATACGCTTGAATAGCCGACCACAGCAGAAAAGCGGGCAGACGAAGGCCTTGGACGTAATCTGGCTGCCAGACTCCGAGGAGTTCGTGTCGTGGGAGTAGGGCGGCAGAGTGGCATTGTCGGGAGGACAAGGGTACGGATGGGATAGTCTCTGTGCTGAGTTGTCGCATGTCGCATGATCGTATGTAGCGTATACCCCACCGTCGGTGGACAAGGCGGGTGTGAGGTGAGGGGGACTTGTATCCGTTGATGGCGTCCCGCGGATAATCTTTGAATCGCCTCTGGTTTGCGCTATGAACATATCTGCGGCCGAGGAGGTACGGTCACCAGGTCCATAACCACTGCCCACAATTACGGCCTCATTGCGAGAGTGATGACTCCCATCCGGGCTGTTGCGGCTGATCCCTGAAAGGCTGCCGGGATGAAATTTACTTGCCGGTTTTTTACGGCGCTGCTTGTACGTCGGGGAACCCTCGAATAAAGTGAAGGGCATGAATGGCAAATTGGAACGCTGGACAGCCGAGAGTTGACCAGTACCTGTGCCCTCGATACGGATCGTGTTGTGCTGACTGGTCGAGGGAATGGTGGTAGACAGGTGGCCGTTCCCATCGTCTGTGGGTTGCGAGATTGTCGCGTCGCGTGTCGGGTGGGAGCTGGGATCTCCGTCTGCCTCTCGGTCACCCAACAGTTTTCCGAATTGCTCGTAAAGGCTGCGCTGTGGTTCGTAGGTGAACGATAACGCTGGTTCGCCCACAACGACAGTCGTGGGCTCAAGGCCCATTTTCTCCCGCTTGAGGTCGCGCTCCAGGGCATCGAGGAAGAGGCGATCGTGAGGGACAGAGTACCTGTGTATCGGTGAAATGGGATCAGTTCCGGAGGATGCGAGTTATTCCACTCACCAGTAGAACACCTTTTGCTTTTTCTGCGTACGAATACATTGGTATTTGAACAGAAGGTCCAAGAACGGTGACTAGACAAGCATGAGTTGGCGTGGTCGGAGGTGATGTGGCACATATCGCGTACCTTTGGCTCCTCCAGAGTGGCATCTACGCCAGGTTTGAGGTTTCGAAGGTCGCTGAAGATGCCCTCTTCAAACTTTTTCATGTTTCTGACGGGTCGCCCGAAGGCCTCGAAGCGGAAGACCAAAGCGCGGACGATGTCGGTTCCAGTGATATGAAATACGCCACCCCAGAGGACGCATGAGACGTATTCTGAGGTTGGAAGGAGGAAGCGATTCATGGAGGGGTGTGAGGAAGTTTGGGCGAGGGATCCAGTGTCGCCTAGGTTATCATCTGCGGAGCGGGAGGGACCTGACGAAGACCAGCGGGACGGAGCTGTGGCGAGGAAGTACTTGAGTCGGTCGAGATGAGCAATGTTTTCCTGCTCCTTGGGGGTGAGTGATCTCGAGAGGTCCTTTGTAGAGAGACCCATGGTGGACGAGAAGAGGGGGGGAGACTCCTGGAGGCGTGATGCTTCGGGGAGTCGTTGGTATAGCTTTAACCGCGCTGATGTTAGTCCATCTATAAAGGTTCGTTATTTTGGACATTCCACTCCGCGATAACCCATTCTTAGCTCACCAAAGAGGTACAAGCAAATGCATGAAGATTGAGAAGAGATCTTGATAGCCGTGCTGTGCACGGGTTCAATAATCATGTTCATACATATTTGCCATCGCTGCCACGCTTGTGAGGTGTCGGCGCTCATGGCTTTCTCCGGTGCCGGATATGAAAATACTACTTGGTGTGGTTTTCCGCGAACCTAACCCTGAGGTGGCCCCTGCGGACAAACGGGGATATACTTGGTGAGACTTGGTGGGGTAGGGACCTGCCAGGTTCGACAAGGTTCGAGCCGAGAAGGGGAGCGAATTGTTGCTAGCTCAGTCGATCAGAGAGCATCCTGAAAGAGAGAAACGCCGATCTGTGTTCCCAAGAATGCCTGCTTCTGTCTGGTCCCGAAAGGTGAATGGGGAGGGTGCATTTGGCACGCTTGTCAGGTGGAACCTGGTCGACTTGAAGTGCTGGCGAAGTGCCGATATTGCGATGGTCGCACTCCCGATCTCGTCGGCACGGCACGGCCCGCTAACGTGGACGGGGAGGCGGCGCACGTGGCCAGGAATGTACTATCAAGGGCCGCCGCTTAAGTTTATGGATGGATGGTACTAGGTTTTGCCGACTGTCAAGTCTTAGAGCTTGTCAGTCTCCTTGGAGGACAGACAGACAGTATGGTCGCTATGTATGTAGTACATGCTCGCCATGTGACACCTTGAACTTGTCCATGTTCTGCCATCGGATCTCCAGTAATCAATCCTCACGGAAACGCCCTCTCTCATTCTGTCCGCGCGTCGCCTAGCGCACCCCTTCAAATTCATCGTCATGGGAGCCACGACGCCGCCGTGGCTCCGTGGACGAATGCGGAGTGCACTGTCCAATAAGCTTAGCAGTTCTAGCCAGCCACAGCCTCACACTGCGGCTGCTTTTGGAAAAGTATAGTGGCACGATCGCCACTGATCAGGCCTAGCCAGGAGGGGCGACTCCGCCCTCGCGTAACAATCGACGTCGAAAACGTGCCAAGTGGATGATTGTACACCCACAGCCCCCTTCAACCGTCCGCATTCTCGACATCCTCACGTACAGTGTATTACATGTACAGTTCTCTACAACGCCACTGCGCCGTCCCAATCGTAATGTACAAACCTGTTAAGGGTCCATCGAAGTTCCGAGCCACCCCCTTTGATTGCTGACAACTCGTCATCTCTGCATATCACACCATCAGCTTCGACCGCCAAAATCATTTCTGTAGCAAGCGAAATTGTAAGGTTCTCTTCGCGAGCAATCTGGCTCGTCCTTTGCCCCCCTGAGATAGTCAACTGGCCCGAAAGCCGTGCCGCAAATGCCGCATGAGTGTATGCTGGCGTGTGGAGTACTCGCAGTCCTGATTTGAATATTCTACTTCGGATCGGTGGCGTAGTATGTAAGGGCAGATGCTGCAGTACCTGTAAAAACGTCGAGGGTGGGATAAGCGCTAGCAGTCGCATAAGCTTCAATGTCATCTGAATGTCGCCTGTTCAACTCACCCACACCTCTGGCGCGATTCCAGCCACCCCAAGCCTCATCCAGACCAATTATTCCCCGTTCCTTCATGGCACTTCCTGTCCCCCGTTCGGGTCCTTCATCCCACGAGCCCTGGAGCACTCGTGCAAGTTCACGTGCCAATTCTTCCATCCATGTCCGCTCGTCCTGTGTCATGGACGCGGTTACCGGGGCATTGGGCAATTGTAAACCAAGTTGAGCTAAAGATGATCGTATGAATTTCGCTTCCTCCGGTTCGGAGGACGGCACAACCAACGTCGTCGCAAAGAACGATGACGATAACGTCGTTGAACCCGAAGGGGATGGCATCCACGCTGATGGAGAGGCTGTGGTATTCGCCGTAGACCCATTGCTTGTCGCACCGAGTCTCTCGTTCAGTTCGGCCGCAAGATGGACAAGGTCCTGGGCCTTCACCATCAGAGCCTCAAGATCTTTAAAGGCATCGGATAATTCCGTTTCAGTGTTTTGCGCTGACGTCTCGACGCTCCGTAGAATACCATCTAGCACCTGCATTGAACACACCTCCACAAACAAGATGAGAACTAATTTACCGATACCTGAACGTCGTAGAGGTCCCGGCGTCGACTCTCTATCAGGAGAGACGGTGCCGAGGCTCGACGAACCACTTCTAGTCCCCTTACCAATTTGCCTACCCTAGAAGAGAATTCAGCGGTGGTGGATCTGTTAAACCACACTGCAAGACGAACCTCCCATGCCCTAGTCTTCAAAGCGCGTCTAAGGATCGTATAAAATGGCTTGTCACCACCTTTACGAAAACTCAGCTTAACGAGCGGATTGGCAGGATCCGAGACATCGCCTTCACCAAGTGGCGATGCGGGTCGAGATGATGGCGCGGATTTACTGTTAACCGCAGAACTTCCTGGAGCGAGCGGCAACGGGGTAGAGCAGATCTCACAGTTTCGAAGACGGTGATGGTTCAGAAATGTGCATGCGGTACATGCAATCGGTAACGGCTCGCTAATCGGTGGTGGAGGGGTAGAAGCTCCGGACAGCGTCGATAGGGCGACAGGGAGAGATACAGTCGATCCAGGTTGTGAGGTAGACAAGGTTAATGCTTTAGGCAGAGGGGAACCAAACAGCGCGCTTCTTGGTACGCCACAGAGGGCACATATACGTGCGGCAGCTGGACTGAGCCCGGGAGGGTTGCGGTGGCTACACACCTCACAAACCCAGCTCTCCAGACTGTCATGGACGCCGTCCTGACTACCAGATGTGGGAACGAACGTGGGATCGAGGTACAGCGTGATTTTCGGCGAGGACATGAATAATCCCGCGTAGTAATCAGTCCGTACAACGTGTGCGAGATCCAAACTGAATGAATGCGAAAATGGTTGCTGCGAGTTCACGAAGAACAGGCGATGTGAGGACACGTGTACTGCACCAGACTGATGATTGACAGCTTTCTGAGGACTGTGGATTTAGTGTTGGTTGACGCGATAAACGAATCGTACGATCAATCGCATGTGTCCATAGAAACAATGGTAGAATAAAGAAACGGAACGTACCCATCGTAGATCCCCACGCTGTCCTGAGATGCAAGAAGGTCTTCGTCGTCGTATGAGAGCGCCGGGATCGGAATAGTACCGTCTACGGGAGTAGTAAAGCGGCGGAGGGCCATGGTGCAAGAAGAACAAGGCAGTCCCAATCAGGTGCTGTCACGCACAGGTGTATGTTGTCAAGCTGAGATTCTCAAGCTGCGCTACGACTCTCAATACTGCCGAAGGACAGCTGACGTTGGGTCTGTGTGAAGGATTGTGCCAAGAGGCTGTATGACATTATGAGGGTTGTGAGAAATGGCGAGCGGGGACGTCCTACGTACAGATGTATGATGGAGGTCTCAAGGTCAAGGTCGAACCGAATCGCGGGCTCAATTGAGCTTTCGATTCAGTATAGTGTTGGTGGAGACGACTCGGACGTGGTCCTCTTCCGAGATTCGGTCATCCCATCGGACCTCAGCTAGGTGTCATGACAAGCGGACCCTGAACACCATTCGCCCTATCAAATCCATTATCTCCTATGACATTTACCAAGTACATATGGACCCCACACAGCCTTTGACATCCAGGGTCAACAATAGGCTTTCCCGTCAAATAAACGCATTGTTCGACTCGCAGGGGGTGGATGCGGCCATAAACATCGACCACGGCACTCCATGATGACGACCGTGGTTAAATAAATAGCAGGTAATAAGGGAGGTTTACGTGGATCAATCAGGAGGACTTCACGACAGAGTGAGCGGACTCGCAGGCATGTCAACGTGTCAGGTCTCGATTACTTCTTTTTCTTTGCTTTTTTCTTCTTTACTCCACCAGTGGACGGACCAGCCTGTGCGACAGACGCCGGAGATGCTGCCCGTGGATGATTCAAATCTCCGGTACCCAGCGATTGAGGCGGGGCGGTAGATGGGGGCGGATCGGGTCCCCTGTTCTGCATTTTCTGCATCAAAGAAAGATTGAGGGACTCGAATCGATTGAGAAAGATCGATGAATAAGTTTTGAACTTGATGCACTGTATGTGAAAGAGATAAATATGAAATCCTCCTGACCAAATAATTACCGAGTCACACACACCGTCGTATCATCAGTGATCTTGAGGACGAGTTTCCCCTCTGATGATTTCCATTTTACACAATATCGTGTCTGAGCGACACAATAAAGATGAGCGAGGGTGGCACCAGTGATGAAACTGACCTTGTTCGGCGACTTGACATACAAATTCTCTGCAGCCTCTTGGTATTCCTGCCAAGACGCGATGTAGACCATAGCAATTCAAGGTCCTAACAGTCGCGCGACTAGATGTCACAGAAAGTGATAATATCACGTGCCACGTGACATGTCACACTGATCCGAACAACGCCGGTTATACATTCCAACTTCCTCTTCAAACCGATCGTAGTTTCAGAAATGGCCACTCAGCAACCCAAACGTGAGAGATTGTAAGCTTGTCCTCCTTTGTTTTATGCTGACGACGACCATCATGGGCAATGTTTTACTATTATTAAATAGCGCTTCCTTTTATTGCCAACTTCGCCGCCGGCGCAATTGCTGGTGTCTCCGAAATCCTGACTTTTTACCCACTCGGTGAGTGTGCCGTGCGAGGCATTTGTTCTTGCTAACACGATTCGTGTGCTCTTTGCCAGATGTTGTATGTCTTCGCTTCCTAGGCCTCGTGTTTTCAGCACTTTTCATCATCTCGTATATGATCGTAGGTCAAGACGCGTATGCAACTAGAGACCGGCAAAGCCAAACATGGCATGGTCGGCACTCTCACTTCCATTATTCGCGAGGAAGGGTACGTTTTACATGGATTTACCCTGACAGAGACTAAAAAACGAGTTTAGTGTTGGCAGGCTGTATAGAGGTTTGGTGATGTTGTAACTCTCATAAAATATTCTCAACAGTTGCCGTCAGGTCTGGTTCCCCCACTGCTTTTGGAAGCACCAAAGCGTGCAGTCAAATTGTAAGTACTAATTCAGAATTTAGAGCACGCTTTCTTAATTCCTTGCACTTAGCGCCGCCAATGATTTTTGGGGGCAAACATACATGAGCATGTCTGGCGAAAGCAAAATGACACAGCAACTCTCTATTCTCACTGGGTGTAGTGCCGGCGCCACCGAGTCTTTCGTTGTCGTTCCATTTGAACTTGTTAAGATCAAGTAGAATTGCCATTGTTCTCCGCTCCGTTATGTCTATGCTCATAGCTCACCAGGTTGCAAGACAAATCTAGTGCGTTTGCGGGCCCCATGGACGTTGTTAAGCAGATCGTTGGAAAAGAGGGCTTTCTTGGACTCTACGCTGGAATGGAGGCGACATTCTGGAGGTGGGTCATGTACCCACTTCATTATCTGCAAAGTTGAAGCCCTTCTCAACAGACACTTTTGGTGGAATGGAGGATACTTCGGATGTATCCATCAAGTGCGTACCTTGATGCCAAAAGCAGAGGTGAGAGTATTCGCTTAGTCTCTGAACGTTTTTAGAAAGTCGATGGCAGACGCCACAAGGTCAACTTTTCAACAATTTTGTCTCTGGAGCTGTGGGCGGTTTCGTTGGCACAGCCCTCAATACCCCGTTCGATGTACGTTTGAACATGAATATTGATTCATCGGGAAGCTGAACTACTCGTTTCGTAGGTGGTCAAGTCACGCATCCAGGGAGCCGCTAAGGCCCCAGGGGTAGTACCCAAATACAATTGGACATATCCAGCGTATGTCCACCTTTCCTCATCCTAGGCCAATATTTTGATTGTTTTGGTCAGACTCCTTATGATAATGCGAGAAGAAGGACCTGCGGCGCTTTACAAGGGCTTTGTACCGAAGGTGCTTCGACTTGCTCCAGGTGGTGGTGTCTTACTCTTGGTTGTCGAGTTCACCCTTGGCGTCTTCAGGAAGGGTACGTCTGATTGCTTCTACATGGGCTGTCGCTGATGCACCTATGCAGCTTTGGGTCCTCCATACATATGAAACGTTCATTTGTTGCATGTATTTGGATGGCATAATAGAAACTAGACCATATTGATACCACCTCACATGGTGCAAGGAGTGCACAGCCACATATTCGGCAAGTAGAAAAGGCCGACGCCACACAGGGGCTTCTCTTTGTCCACCTCAATGTCGACCGTCAGCCGTCTTCCGTTCGCGCCCGCCGCACGGGGCGACAAGCGCTCTCCTTGTCCCGCCCTCAATGCACTGGCAAACCACGGCTACCTGTACGTACCACAGCCACTCGCCTCGAGCACAACTCAATGTCCATAGTCCCCGCGATGGCAAAAACATCAGCTTCTGGCAACTTATACAGGCCGTTCGCTCAGTCTATAACTTGTCGTTTCCCCTTGCAGCTCTCCTTGCGCTTGTCGGCATTCTTCTCTGTGGTCACGCCCTGCGCCTCGACCTCGACAAGCTCGCGCTGCACAACAGAATTGAGCACAACGCATCCCTTGTTCACGGGGACGCCCTCGCCGGCCACGCCGAAGCTCCCATTCCCGTCGATCCAGAGCTCCTCCACACCTTTCTGTCGCATGCGAACGAGAAGCAGGGATTGAACCTCGATGGGTTTGCACAGTTGCGAGTAGACAGAGAAGCGAGGCTGACATCACCGTTGGGCCAACTCCACTCCGAGATTGGGACGGGCGAAGCTGCGTTGTCCTGGTTGCTTCTCAAACAAGAGAACGACCAAGTACCGTTGTCGACGCTCGAACAATGGTACGGCGAAGAGCGTATACCGGAGGGTTGGGAACCACCCTCCAAGGGTGTCGGGCTATTTGACGCTCGTCAGATGGCCAATGTAGTGGCAGATAAGATGGAAGAGATCAGAGGTCGGTAATGAGAAGTAGGGAGGCATTGCTACCTTGCAGTGTTTGTGAACCAAGCCCCACAATTGCTGTTGTCGTGTAAAAATATAGCATCTGTGTTGTTCGCAGTCTCAGTGACGCCATTCCGTAGGGTTCAACCTATTTGCGGTGAGCATGCGCAACTTTGCACCGCAGCAACCGATGCCTTCGGTAACAGGGTAAAGCTGTTCGCCGTCTGGTTTATAAGCGGCCAGCGTCGGCTGTAGAGCCCCTAAAACAAAGCGCGAAAGTTCTGTCGTGACAGTTATCATGGTGAGCCAGCGATGATCACTGCTGGCACTTGCTAAGTGTAGTGACGGCGCAGGCATCATCCGGCGTCCAAATTGCAGACGTGTGCATCACGACTTATCAGCAGCTTAAGCTGGGCAAGCCTGAAAAGTTCAAGTACATCCTCTTCACCTTCAGCGACGACCTGTCCGAGATCGTCGTCGAGAAGACCTCGGATGCATCCAGTTATGAAGCCTTCGTAGACGATTTGCCAAAGGATCAATGCCGCTTTGCAGTTTATGATTTCGAATTTGAAAAGGAAGGGAAGAGAAACAAACTCTGTTTCGTCTTGTGGTGAGTTTATTCCTTCCTCAATAAAGGGGAACACTCGAGTCCGAGGGCCGCCGACCCGCCCTAGAAGTCGTGCAACGCTAAGCGGCTACTTCATCAGGTCTCCCTATGATGCGAAAATCAAGAATAAGATGGTTTTTGCGTCGTCCTACGAGGCCCTCAGGCGCAAGCTCGACGGCATAGCTTTTGAAGTCCAGGCGTCCGACCGTTCAGAGATCAGCTACGCCACCGGTATGTCCCTTGTGTCGGGCGATACCCCACTGGTTGACATATACTTGATTCGTCGCCAATTTGCAGTGCTTGCCAAGGCGTTGACATCCACGCACTAATTTCAATGTTGCTACTATATGTGCCGTTTTTGTCATTGTATTGTTGATTCCGTAGTTTATCTTGTATGTCAGGTCTACATAGCCGTTAGGGAACGGCGTGGACCCGTCTAGGAATTTGACTCGTGTCAATGCCCTCGGACGATAACGGGCGTAAACGGAAGTTTTCGCCTGGAATTCGGTTGCATTCGTTTAAAGCGATCAACATGTGAAACGTTGACAGATAATCAGCACCCTTGGATCTCATCACCTGTCCGTCAAAGAAAAAAAAAATTCTATTAGCATTGTGCGTATGTCCCGCCCGCTTCCCCGACATCATGGTACCGACCATCGTGGGTCTACGTGTCCTTCTTTTCTCGTATGTCGGCGGGGATCAAAGTGTCCCCCATAAGATACTCGCCTGCTGCGCAAATGCCAGCTGACCACACCAACAATAGAGATGTGATGCAGAAGAAGCTGATAGATTGCCCTATCTCCAGCCAAGAACCTATGTGGCGCATCAGTCTACCTGCGGGCCTAGGGATGGCATTTCATACCGGTATCAGTCACGTTCAAAAAGAATGTCATCGTCATTCCTATTGGTAGAATTAGAAAAGGATGGCATGAGTGAATTTGACGTCGTTCCCACCATCAGTAAGGGTCAATGCAACGAGGAACAGAGAAAAAGAAGGCAGACGCAAACGGGCGTTGAGGGTGGCAAAGACGGCTGACAGTATTACATATGGTACGACTATCTTGAATATCTGCAATCGCGGTTCAGCAGGCATAAATGTCCAAATTAGGATAGGACAAGAACCAGTAAGGCTGCCATCAAGAAAGGGTTGAATACCGGCACAAGACGATATACGGGTTCGAGATAAAAGGATCTAGAAGCACCTTCAGACACTACGCCGAACTTTTACCCGATATGACTTACGATATGGATGCGACGCTGAAGACGAGACAAGTCATCATGAGTGACAGACAAGCATCATACAAACAGACATACTTTCCGGTCCCAAAGAAGGCGACCTGTACGAAAAATAGGAAAAACAGAGCTATCCGTACATCGTCCGCCTGGAAGCAATAGCCGCCCGACCGCAGCTCCTTCGACGTGGATCCACTGATATCCAAATTGTTTCGAAGAGCTGCCTCGACTTCTATCCACAAGAGTAAATTGCAGGTAAAAGCTGAGTAGAAGAGACCTTCGATGGATATCGACAATATAACGAAACAGACAGAAAATGACAGGAAGAGCGTCATGATCTTAGATCTTGGAGAGGAATGTTGCACTTGGGATATGAATGGGTATAGTGATGATATTACTTGCCAATTCAGGGGAACAGTTTCAAGACAATACAATCACAAAGAAGACGAATCACATACCGAGGATTAACCATGCAGCAACTCGATTGTGAGGTGGTAAGCCATTTTTAGCTTGCAAGCTAACGACAGAGCTAGCAGTGACAATCATGATAGCCACGAGAAGGCCGACCTTCCGGGGAAATGAAGTGAGCATAACAAGCACAGGGCCTCTTAACTTACTTGGAAAAACACAGAGGTTTTCCCATTATTCAAGCCCTGAACTGAGTCGGATGGCCAAGTTTGCGTAGCACCTATCAAGAGCATCATGGCACCGCCAAACAGGCTAGAGATACATCAGCAACAACCAAACTTGATCAACCGGAACCTACATAGCTGGAAGACTTTCCTTCTTCTCAACCGGGAGGAGAGGGAAAATGGCGGTGACTAGACAACTCAAAGTCCACCATGAGGCAAGTTTCCAGTTGTGCGAAAGCGTCGAAGATGGCCAAGCACAGTATGGCCATAAGACCCCCATAATGACAAAACCGACACTCCATATAGCGCGGTAGGTATATGCAACCTGGATATGTGATCTGTGAATCGTAACTTCGGGACAACAAGTTGCACGTACAACCATGCTCTGAAGTGAGGCGACAACAAGTGACCCATAAATGTAAAGCTGGCGGGTGGAGAAAGAGGATTGAGATGTAGCTTTGAGCAGAGCAGGAAACCCTCGCAGGTAAAACGCTCTCCAGAAATAGCAGGGGAAGGCGACATAAACGTAGAACGTCCAAGGCGTGATCTGAATCCAGAAAGCCACCGCAGAACCAAAGAATACCAGAAGAGTGAATGCATCCACAAGGCCTTTCCTGGGAGCCGATACCGAGCTATCGAGGGCAGGTAGGAGGGAGATTGAAGTGTATGCAGCCCATCCAACATACGCTACGATAACGATAGAACGAATCAAGAAACGATCGTAGCTACAGATCTCGTCAGGTCAGAAAGCAATAAAATACAATGGATGCTGACGTTTCAAGGTAGCGCAGGCCATCCAAACAAGTGTCGATCAACTGAGCGGACAGTCGACGTGTTTCCTCCCATCGTCCTCCTTTGAGTGCTTGTTCGATGGATGCAAGTTTTCGGATGCGGGCTGGCACTCTGGTATCACCCATACCTTCGAGAGGACTGAATGGTTTGTAAAATAAAACGTGTGCCTGTTTGAGCTCTTGGAAAGATAAGAGTTTACGTTCAATGGCAAATGATAATTTACCGTGTTTAATACGATAATGCTCCAACAGGACCTCGGTATTGACTAACGCCATGTGAGCAAGGGCCCTCTCTCCTCCATGAGGTTCGAGGAACCCGGCCCGAGTGTGATCTACGTCGGGTAGCACACCAACCGAGTTTATCGGCCAATCGATGCCGATGAGTGAGGCCATGAGAGGAGCTATGTCAGCCTGAGAGACATCTCTGCGGAGCACATGCTCCAACTTCCATGGCTGCGAGAAGTCGTCATGCGAAGAAGGCGAGGAATCGGGTAGAGGACCCCGAATGCCTTTTCCCCATGCAACAAGTGGCGTTCGAGTGTTATCTGGGTCTGAGAAACGCAGTGAAGCCCAAACTAGCAGAAAATGGCAGGGCCTCACCACCGTCTCCATGATTACCTATCTTGGACATACCATGGTCGGCGGTAAACACAAAAGTTGTTTCCTTATCCCTGTAGAAGTCAAAAAAGAGCCTCTCCGTCTCACGGACAATGTTATCGACTACTTGGATGTTGTTCATATACTCCTGGAGGCGTGCTTGAGTAGGGTAAATCAATCAAGTCATTTGGACTCACCTTGGAATGAGGACGGTATGAATGACCGGTAGTGTCCAATCCTAGAAGATGCAAGAAAAATATCACTTTGTCATCACGCAGGTTTGAATTAAGCGTAGCGTCTCGTGATGCGTTTTGAAACAGTACGTGGAGCTGGTCCAACACCCAGGTGTCCAGAGCAGTCGCGTCTGTGCAACTGTTCAGGACGGTGACGAAAAGCTCACGTTATACCAACCTTTTGTAAAGTCTTCTGCTTCCTCGTCATAGCACCATGAGCGGACTTTCCCTGGAGTAGCCCCCTTGGCAAACATCGGTAGGATATCAGGTGACCCGAAAGAAAAGGTATGACTTGATTGATTGAACACTGAATCAAAATCCACCTTGATCGGGATGTGGTCAGTGGAGAATTGATTAAGCATCTGTAGACTTCTTACTGGATTGGTTTTCCAGCCCTGTGGTCCGCACGGTAGGATTATTGACAGTATCTGAAATCACATGCGTGGAGTCTGACCTTGGTGACTGCGGAGGCATCTTCATACATTCCCCCTACACATCGAAATGTCAAGGCAGAGAACGTAGCATTTATAAAAACAAACCTATGATGGCGACATGTCCCGGACGACTCTCGGTAGGTACCCTGGTATGAGATACTCCGAAGGCACCGCGTTTCTCTACGATAGACCTGAGGTACGGAGCAACCACCTCCGTGGTAGCATCGATTGACGAAAACCCGTTTGGAGTGAACAAGAGGTCAGCTCGGAGGCCGTCACCTATTCAAAGCATGATAGACCGACGCAACACACTTGAGTAATCCGACATACCCACAATGAGTACTAGACGCTTAGACTCTCCGGTGCTTGCGCCATAGCGTGTCATCCCATGGACGACGGGGCTCCTGAAGTAACAATCGAATACAGACGCGATAAACACGATGTGAAATATGATTCCGAGGATGAGCAACTTGAGGACATGGCGACTCGAGCCCGGCATTTGACATACAACACCGCGGTTTTCGTGTTTTACTCCCCTCGGACGGACGCAAGCACTAGTCAAGTTGAGTTCAGGCTAGCAAATGAACAGAGTTGCCAAAAGCAGCCTTCCACATTTGTCACTACCACCCCAAGTTTGTACCACGGCATAATCCGGCGAGACATATCAAGTTCCATATCACCGGTTTACACTCTGGCTTGGTGGAGATAACAATGATCTCTTTGCCTATAATATGTTGGATCTCATGAGTTTCTGCTGAACGGAGATACCCAAGTGACAGTCTTTCTTGCATCTACACAACGACAACGACGTGCGTCGTCTTCGGGTTCCGGTTCAAAAACACCTCAGGCACTCCCTCAGATGGAATCGGACCTTCCCAGCTATCGCCAAAGAGCAGCTCAATAACAGCAAACCACCGTCTGCAAGTACGCCTCGCACATCCATTACTCTAACGCATCCCCTCGCAATGACGTCGGTTGTCACCTCCCCGCCACAAAACCCCCCAACCAGTGCCTCCTGAAGTATGGGTCTTTGGCTTTGCTGCCGAGGCCTCTTAAACTGCGACATTCCAGTTTCTTCAGCCCGCTTACTCCGCACGCTCGTTGAACAGCACGAGTTACATATGAACTATCTTTGCATCAAATGTAGTCTAGCTCTGGTTTGCAAAGCTTGAAACGAGCTCACATTGGAATTCCTTTATCAAAGCACCCTCATCGAAGATGAGCGTTGCGAGGCTTACGACTGCAGCATGCTTGCCACAGTCGAACGCCAGCTTCCAAATGCATCGGTGTACATATAAGACCCGCGGTGATCGCTTTCTGTGAAAGAACCCAAATAGCGAGAGGGTCATTGGCATACAAGGAACAAAACAGCAAATATCGACGGTTTCCTCCAAATGCATGAATCACGATCGAAAATGAAACTTGTAAGTATTCTTGGACGAAGACATGGTGGCAGACACCGAAAACACTCAGCCTCAGACTACCGATCGCTTAGGCTTGACACTAGACTCCATACAAAATCCTATCGTCATCACGGACATCCTTGCCTCTCAGGTTCCTATACACATGATCCTGGTCATCGTAGCATCGCATTAAAAAGGAGGGCGCGTACATCAAACGCCTCTTCGATCAGACGTAGGCCTGTCCACCAACTTCTTGGGTACCTTACCAGCGGCATCGTTTACAACGCAGTGGGATGGTCGCTCGCGCTGTACCCAGAACAGATCGCGTGAGCGAGGAGGACATGGACCAATGGATACGCCTTTTGGTATATGCCATCTTGGCCGCCCCAGACAATCTTCTTCAATACGAGCTGGAGAATGGTATCCCCGTCTTCGCGAGAAAGATAATACTCGCCAATGCGCTCGGTCACATCGTCCAGGGCCGGCTACGTAGCAGGGCAGGGTGAAATCAGTAACGGCGCTCAAGAAGACCAACTAAAGTGCGGAGACTGTCGTATTTCAGTCTCGTCGCCAAGAGCTTGAGACGTGTGTGGTCTGGACTTCATGCAGCTGACGACCGAGTTGTCCTTATCTCAAGTATTGTCTGAGGTATCTTGAAACTGAATATGCGCGGAATGAAAGTTTTACATCCGAATGACGACGTACCCCGGAAAGCTCATCGGATTGGCTGGCCGCACCCAAGTCAACGGGGTCAGGCTGGTAGTTTCCCGTTCACCTCGCAATTCAAGCTTCAGCGCTCACAGCGTCGAACACAGTGAAAAGCTATGGTGAATGATCGGGCGTCGGGCCAAGTAGAAAAAATGTTCAATGCTGTATGTCTGATCTGAATACGTGCTTGAACAAGATAGAAAGAACATGAACGGATCGTGTTCGCATTGGGTCTGACACGGAATCGCATCATTGAATTGATCATCATGGACACAGATACTTAGGGTTACATCTTGCCATACACCTCTTGAATAAAAGATTCAACGTGTTGTTGTAGAGGACTTGAGGGAGAATTGGAGCCCGAAGGGACCCGCGGTTGTAGGCCTATCCAGGGAGGCAAGGCTTTCCACGTGACCCAGCGTACGCCTGATAAGGAATCACCCACAGCCACCAGACGGGATACCCTTTCCCAGGGTAGAGACTGCCCTGGGGCGCCGTCTTTCGCATCCGACAGGATTCGATGAGCAACACAGACATCCCACCGCCAGCATCAAATGATCGACCACGAACCTAGGCTACTATCGGAGTATCGTTCGGTTGGTTGCTGAATCCCACTCTCAAAACGACGACTTTTAGCAAAGCTTCCAAACCTTCGGGTTGAATGCTGAGTGTGGGTACAATGATATACCACATAATACCAACCCGTTTGCAACCTTGACAATCACTCCCGAACAGGCCGCTCACATCAGTCGCGCCTAGCTTCAGGCTGAAATTCTCAAGCACACTTGCAGTGATATTAGCGTGTTCGTCGGAACTCTCGAGGTCAGTGACAGTGATTAGAACATAGTCGGTCACAGCTTTGATATGCAGTGTCAGTTGCTGCAAACTCAACTCTGCTCCAGCCCAGGAAGGGGTCGGATCTTGAGTCAGGCGGAACATGTTGATGGCCAGCTTGAGTGATCAATCGCCATTGTTGGATGTGTTCACTGCGAAGCGCGATTAAATGCCAGTCCGTTGTCACCGCCCATAGTATGTATGGCCGACCACCTGGTTAATTTTTGTCACAATTGTGCCTCACGACCGGCTTTCCCCTTTGACCTCTTATTTGTCTGGCTTCGCCGCTAACCTCTCCACAGAGTCTTCAGAACGTGATCAGTCGTACCGCATACCACTGGCAGATTTCCCGTCGGGTTCGAAACAGCACTCGGATCCTTCATCGTTAGCCAGACACAAGAGGTATCCATGTTGGTATCGAATATCAGTACGTTACATTCCGCATCAGGGACTGTGTGATTACTTGGGTAGTGGTGGATTTATTGGTCGTGTCGGTCAAGGTGTTAATCCCAGACATTGACGGCGGCCATCACTGCTCGAAAGGTGGGTGGGCGAAGCGCCGACGCCACTGTGTGTTGTGAGCCGTTCTGAAGCTTTTTCTCAGACATTGGACGCTCAGGCACTGCCAACAAGCCCCAAATGCACCGTCGATAACCATGGGTCCTCGCGACGGTCTCTGTATGGGTGTGGTTGCATTATTGGTCTTGTAGATTGTGGCACGAGAACGGGACAGAATCCTGGGGTCGGTAAGTTTCCCATCTATTCCTGGTGGCCCTTTAAACCAAGCATGAAAAATCTTGCGGACAGCAGTTCGCAGACATGGTTGTAGGAACCCGATTTCAGAAGTATCTAAGTCCCACGGGGATTCTGAATGCCAATTCGAGTTGGATGTCCGTCGATGTCTCCAGATGAACATGCGATGACAAAGAGACTTTAATTTCTCAACTCGTCGTATTAGGCTCGCCAGACGAATTTGTTCTACATGATGCCCGAAACAGAAGACTCGGGCCATCAGCTTATGTGGCATATGTATGGCTACATAACCTTTCGACGAAGTTATTAACGTGGCCAATATTTCCATCAACAGGATTGTGGCTGGCGCTAGTCTCCTGTAAGCTCAATAACACTGGTTGCCAGGCACGCCGGTTGCACTGAACTTTCACAGCCGCCACGGATAACTCCACATATCATATCGGATCGACTCCGACAAGGGTAGGTTTCGGTGAATGCCACAGAGAATATTGTAGGTCGCCGTTATCAGTATAAGTTCGAGGAAAAATCCTGAGCGGTCAACAGGTCTCCCGCTTCAACGTGTGCAGGTCAGTCCTATGTATCAATCAGCGGGGGTTGTCCGACTGAATCTGTATCTTGTAAATTCAGGTCGTCGTGTCATGCAGACGCAAAATTATAGGCCGTGCTGCTACGATAGCCAATATCGGCCCACCTATCATGGGACAGAGCAGCGATATGTCAGCCCTACCACGGGCAAGTGCAGACTACTCCGAGTCCAGGCAGTCCATCCCAAGTATCGGAGGGACAGGATTGAGGTTTCCGTTGGAGGAAGTATTCCGGGGGCAAGGAAACTTGGTGTTTGGCTCGCGTCCAATCTACCAATCACCCCCAAATGGTGGGCGCGCTGGATATGGTTTTCCTTTGCGCTCATATGGCCATCTCGTGTGCCTAGACACACTGGAATCTACCCCGCTTACTTGTCGAACTACTACGGACAGCTCTGGGTTGCTCGTGCCCCTCGCGAATATTCTCTGCGAAGCGCTCGGCTAGGAGTGGAGAGCACTCACGAAATCACCCATTCCACACATCCCCGTCGACTCGTCATCTATGATCCTTTGTCCATGTCCTGGGAAGTCTGCTCTGATCCAAACTTTATTAAGCAGCAAAAGTACATTGCTATCTCCTATCGATACGGAGACATTGTCCCGCACGGTACAGCCAAAGATGAGTCGGCTTTGAGGGCGACATTCATCGCGGAAGTTGAGGCCGTTGTAGCCTCTCTCGATCTCCCAGCCTATTGGATCGACCTGACGTTGATTGACAAAAGGGAGGGTCAACCACCAGAAGAGGTCGACAAGGATTTATATCGGATGGCGGACGTCTACCGTGGCGCCGAGTACACCCTTATCATGCTCAGCCCACCCGCTGGAGTGACCGAAGAGACCGCTTGGTTGGCATATGGTCAGCGTCTCTGGACATTTCCCGAGGCTCTGTTGAGCCGTGAGCTGCGATACAAATTCAGAGACGGCAAAGTTACTCGCATCAGCCTCCATCAGCTCGCCAATCGTGCCTATGCCGGCTTTGTGGAGGAGTCTGCCGTTATCAATGCGTACGGGTTGAAAGATCCGTTGGAGAGGTTGGAGAGGCTCTCGCTGCTCAAGTCTGCCATTTGGCGACGCACGAGCGGCACTTTAGAGCGACTTGCGTTACCAGGCGCTAAACAACACTTCAGGGCAGAGAGGGTGTACGCGCTGATGGGCTTTTTCGAGCATCGCATTCATCCACACTTCGAGGAAACTGAGCTACAAGCACTCGTCAGACTTTCGATGGCAAATGACAACGACCGCATCATTGAACGCATGGTTTGTCTCCTCCCTACTTCTCAGATCTCCCACGCTCCTTTCTGGTACGCGGAAGAAGACGGATGGGGTGCGAACTTATGGGACATCGAGCCAGAGATTCAGGTAGTAGGAATGACGGAAAGGGATTCCATTGTTCTTGGAGGATGTCGAGCTGCCGCTATTCGTTGGAAAGACTTCCCTTCGGTCGCTTTCGCTACTCGACGCTCCATCACGCGGCGTATCGCCCATTTCATTCCTCATCTTTTTTGGGAGCTGCTCATCGTCGGAATCGTGTTAGCATTACTCCTTGGTCAAACTACTGTTTTTCCAGAAGACTTCTTTGGGGTCGGTTTGGCCCCTCAAACTCAAGTGAATCTTATATTCTGGATTCCACTCATCATCGCCCTAATTCTGATGCTGCTCGCACCTCTGCTAGTAGCGTATGGGGCCTCTGGACGCATAGTGGGTGCACAGCCGTGGCTGGTTGGCGTCAAGGGGTTGATCTCTGCGAAAAAGGCTTCGAAGCTCATGTATGGAGGTACAATCTTTGGCGCACCGAGAACGTTTTACAGTCCCTCTGGCACTCTTCTGTCCCAAACCGCCACGGGCAAGTTTAGATGCGGAGATCCAGCTCAGCTGGACGCCCTTCGGCCTAGAACACGTGCCGAAAGGGAGGACGACAATCTGTACACACTAGTCGACACCCTATCGGCTACGATCTATTACTTTCGTGCAGAACGCCCACCGACTGTGTGCCTGTACATGGGACGAGAGTCCGGCATGGGCAGGTTTGTGTTGTGCAGTGAAAGATGCCTGGTGAACGAACTGCACAAGGAGACGGTCGTCAGGATGCCGTGGTACATTAGTCAATCGATGCCGGCGTGCGACTGGGTTGCAATTAGTTGAATGAGGGCTTCTTTTTTGTCTTTTGTTCTTGTCTTACTGACTGGTTGTGCTATAATATGGGACGCGATGGAAGAGTGCTTTGTTCAGGAAGATTTGTTGTACGATAACTTTGATCATTTCGTAAATTACACACATGCAGATTTACCCAGTATGACCCCTTTTCATTTTGTTTCCATGTTCATCTCTTCTATCTTGGAAAACCTATCCGAATTACCTATGTCTGATCAAGTGATTTGCCAGCAAGTTAAAACTTCCGTCATGTTATGCATCGAACGCGGGAGTTGGGCGCTCTGAGCAGTGGCCAGATGCACGGAGTCAGAGCTAAAGACGGAACCTGAAGCTCGTGGATGCCAGAGGTAGCAACTCGTGTGGAGGTGAGGTGCTTTTCAAAGAAGGTCTATACCAGTGAAACCAGGCGGAGCAGAGACAAAGCGGGTCGAGTCAAATCGCTTTGTCTCTATCTCATCGAAACCTACCGTACGTCTCAACTGGAGGCGAACGAAAATGTCCAATGTCTGCGAAAGGGTCAAAGGTGTTTGAGGGTATAAGGATACGCGCATCGCGTCAACCCGAGTGGAACGGACATGAAAAAGGCGCTTACTTGAAATAACCGTGGACAATTTACTAGAACTTTGCTTGGTCGTCGCGCCATGTTGCGCCCATCCTCATCATCATCGTTACTTCTTTGCCATCGCCCCCGCCTCCATGGAGCACTGTTATCGTCGTCCTCGTACAATGTTTCCCTCCTCATCCTCGTTTTCATCATACTTTCACTTGGCTGCAGCTCCGTCACATCGTCGCCATTATCATGTCGCGTCGTCATCGCTCTCATTGGGTCGTTGATGACGTTGTGGCAATCGTGCTGTCGCGGTTGCTGTGTTGTCACCATCATCGACATGTTATGCTGTGGGGTGTCCAACGAAGGATGAGGCTCCGGTATACACGGCGGGGACATGGAGCAGGTGCTGGTGTTCGGAGAAAGACGGGGGCGTTCGAACAAGTGATGACGCTCAAATAGATGGGGATGCAGGATCAGCGATGATGGGACGAGCAGTGGCGCTTGAACGAACATAGTTGGAACGCGGGACGACGGTCGAGAGAACCCGGTGGAGGCATAGGATGAGCAGTGCCGCTCGAAAGATCTGGCGGGGGTGGAGGACGAGCAATGGCACTGAAAAGGATGGCGGTGGTGGGGATAGGTATTGTCGCTCAAACAAATATGGTAGGGGGACGGGACGAGTGGTGGCGCTCGACTGGACAAGCGATGGTGTTCAGAAAGACCCAGTGGGCCGGAAATGAGCCATGGCGCTCAAAAGAACACGATGGGGTGCAGCCACGAGCAGCGATGGTTGAGTAGATGGTGTGGGGGTGAGTCAGGGTTGAACACGAGCGGCGGTGTTCTACTGGACACGGCGGGGGGCTGGAAACAAGCTGTGGTCCTCACGACGACGATGACATGGGAATCACAGCAACGTGATGCATGCGCGCCAATAACGGTGGCGCTTGAAACAACACGGAGAAGACAGTGGACGAGTGGTTGCGTTCAAACTGACATAAGGAGATGGGTGGTTAGGCCTGAAATGAAACGGCGAGGACGGTGTGCTTGAAATGATGGACGGGAGTGGGAGACGGGATTGTGCTCGAAATTACATAACGGGGGCAGTTGCGAAAGAACATGAGGAACGACGCGACAAGAGGAGGAGGAGTGGCTATGCTCGATCCAAGGTGATAAACGCTCATTGATTTAGATCTGACTGTCGTGCACAGCACCCCAGGATGTCCGCAAACCCCATACCTCTTCAGTTCTATTTGGACGTGCACCCATCTTGGTTAAATCGCTTACCCTAGGGTGTGAAGGAGCACAAGAACTTCAAGATACATTCAGCAATTGACTCGACATCTAATTTCGTTACTTACTGTTGGCAATGCATCACCACCAACACGAGTATGGCTGGCGCTGATATGTAACCCTGGTTGGCATGCCAGTTGCACTGAACTTTCAGGTTCTTGATCACCTTACGCCAGCCACCACAGGATTGACTCAGACGAGGCGATGCTTCACCCACGCTGATGGAAACTGCTGTATCCATGGTTTTGTGCCATCATGCAACAGGTAATATTGCTATTGGACACCGATACAAGTATAAGTGCAAGGACAAAGATCCTGAGCGGTCAACGGGTCTCCCGCTTCGACCTGTGGAGGTCAGTCCCATGCATCTATCAGTGGGGTTGTCTGACTGAATCCGTATCTTGTAGATTTAGGTTGTCGTGTCATGCAGACGCAGTATCATCCACTTCCCCACGGGATTGGGAAGTGCTGCTACGATAACCAATATCGGCCCACCTATCATGGGACAGAGCAACGATATGTCAGCCCTACCACGGGAAGGTGCAGACCACTTAAAGTTCAGGCAGTCCATCCCAGGCATGGGAACAAGGGTAGGATTGAGGTCGCCGTTGGAGAAAGCACTCCGAAAGCAAGGAAACTGGCTATCTGGCTCGTGTCCAACTGGCCAATCAACTTTGAATGGTTCCCACGTTGGCTTTGGTTCACGCTTGCGCTGATATGGCCATTTAATTCTCCGAGACATACTGGAGTCTACCCCGCTTACTTGTCGAAATACCACGGGCACCTCTGGATTGCTCGTACCCCTCGCGAATATTCTCTGCGGAGCGCTTGGCTAGGAGTGGAGAACACTCACGAAATCACCCATTCCACACATCCCCGTCGACTCGTCATCTATGATCCTTCGTCCAAGTCTTGGGAAGTCTGCTCTGATCCAAACGCCATTAAGCAACTGAAGTATATTGCTATCTCCTATCGATACGAAGACGTTGTCCCAAAGGGTGAAGACAAGGAGGATGAACCTGTCTTGAGGGCGAGATTTATCGCAGAGGTACAAGCCGTCGTGGCATCACTTCATCTCTCAGCCTATTGGATCGACCTGACGTTGATAGACAAAACAGAGGATCAACCACTGGAAGAGGTCAACAAGGATCTATATCGGATGGCGGACGTCTACCGTAGCGCCGAGTTCACCCTTATCATGCTCAGCCCATCCGCTGGAGTGACCGAAGAGACCGCTTGGCTGGGGTATGGTCAACGTCTCTGGACCTTTCCTGAGGCTCTGTTAAGCCGTGAGCTGCGATACAAATTCAGAGATGGCAAAGTTACTCGCATCAGCCTCCATCAGCTCGCGAATCGTGCCTATGCAGGCTTCGCAGAGGAGTCTGCCGTTATCAACGCGTATGGGTTGAAAGATCCGTTGGAGAGGTTGGAGAGGCTCTCGCTACTCAAATCAGCCCTTTGGCGGCGCACGAGCACGACTCTGGAAAAACTTGCGTTACCAGGCGCAAAACATCACTTCAGGGCAGAGAGGGTGTACGCTCTCATAGGCTTCTTCGAGCATCGCATCCATCCTCACTTCGAGGAATCCGAGCTACAAGCACTCGTCAGACTTTCGATGGCGAACGACAACGACCGGATCATAGAACGCATGGTTTCTTTTCTGCCTTCTCATATCTCCCCCACCGCTTCCTGGTACGCTGAAGAAGATGGATGGGGTGCGAATTTGTGGGACATCGTAACAGACATTGAGGTAGTAGGAATGACGGAAAGGGAAGCCATAGTCCTTGGAGGTTGTCGAGCTGCCGCCATTCGGTGGAAAGACTTCCCTTCGGTTGCTTTCGCTACCCGACGCTCCATCACACGGCTCATCGCCAGTTTCCTTCCAAATCTCTTCTGGGAACTGCTCATCATTGGGATCATTGTTGGAGTGCTGTTCAGGCGCACCAATGGTTATCAAGTGGATGCAAATGGGGTCAGTACCCCTCAAGTTCAAATGAATCCTAAAGCATGGATTCCACTCATCGTTGCCCTGATTCTGATGCTGCTCGCACCTATGCTGGTAGCCTATGGGACCTCTGGACGCATAGTGCGTGCACAGCCGTGGTTGGTTGGCGTCAAGGGGTTGATCTCTGCGGAAAGAGCTTCGGAGCTTATGTACGGAGGTACAATCTTTGGCGTACCGAGAACGTTTTACAGTCCCTCTGGCACTCTTCTGTCCCAAACCGACAAGGGCGAGTTTAGACGCGGACACCCAGCTCAACTGGAAGCCCTTCGGCCTCGAACACGTGCCGAAACGGAGGACGACGACTTGTATACACTTATCGACACCCTATCGGCTACGATCTATTACTTTCGTGCAGATCGCCCACCGACTGTGTGCTTGTATACGGGACGAGAGTCCGGGATGGGGAGGTTCGTGTTGTGCAGTGAAAGATGTTTGGTGAACGAACTGCACAAGGAGACGGTCATCAGGATGCCATGGTACGTTAGTCAATCAATGCCAGCGTGCGACTGGGTTGCACTTGGTTGACTCGGAGTGAGAGTATTTCTTTGTCTTGTTTTTTCGTTTCTGATTGGTTGTGCTATGGTATGGAATGCGACAGAAGGGTACTTTGTTCTTGCAGATTCATTGTACGTCAACTTCTTGGTCAGATGCAGAGCTTAGGCAGTATATCTACACCACGCAGACCCTTTCACTTCCATAAACTACATACGTCCTTTTCCACTGTTCTACCTTGATCGAAACACCCACACGGATCACCCCGACCTGACAGAGAGCAAGTGATTTGCCAAGTGCAAGGCGGTGATGTCAAAACTTTCGTGATTATTGAGCGTGGTGTCCCATCGTTGTTTGGTTGTTTGGGGGACGACACGGACACGGGAACAACACAGCAATAGCATCCATCGAGTTCAAAGGGTATATCAACTGGGTGCTATTAGAGCAGCCTGAGTGAACATGGTCGAAACGAGATGGAATGGAAATGAGTGGGGAGCATAGTCTGAATGACTAGTAGGGATGGTCAAGACTGCAGTGGTGCAACCTGAATAAGGTATGAACCAAAACCGACCTCACGTAGCCCATTTGGGTATGTGTGACCGTGACTGCCACTCCCAGCTGCCGATCCCATCATCAATGAATGAATCATCGCCCTGGGCTCGTCACTGGTCGCGGTCCCTCCGTCTATGCCGGTTCGGGCACCAGTGATTATCCGTTACTCCTCCTGTGTTTAATTGGGTATCATTGCTACTCGTCGCTCACCCCAATCGTAGGTTTTTGAGCGCTGTTACGAGTCGTCGCTTCACTTTGTCGTAATGGGTGCCTTGACCTGTGCCCTGCCATATCATGACTTGCTACCTGTCCAGCCCGCTTTTTTGTGAGTGGCACTGCTCGTTATCCCCCTCTGCCCATGTTTTTTCGAGCACCATTGCTTGACTGCCACTACGGCCAGTTCATCTCAGGTAACTGGCTCCGTTTGTCTCCCCCATCCGCCATGTCACTTACACCGGGGCATCTTGCAAGTCTCGCAAATATCATCACAACAACACTACTCACGATGGCAACGTAGAACCGTCGTAGATAGTGCAGGTTCCCGAGCAAACTACATAGCTGGGAGAACTAGAGTGCCAGTGCCTTTGGCAACCTGGTTCTAAGAGGAGAGGGCGACCTGTGCTGTCGATCCTGCTTGAGTGTCCGTGGGGAGCCCCTCTCCAGGTCCAGGATCCAGGACGCACTCAGGGACAGGCAAGGGTAAGTTTAGCAGCGTCAGGGGGCTACTACTGCTACCACAACCATCACCCTGGAAGGGTGGTTTTAGGAACTCCCAGCCTGAGCCGCAACCTCTGGAGAGCGGAGGCATCCAAAACAGTGTGCTCCCACAGACCAGACCCTTTCGGATTGTCCGGACTATGATCTGCATTGGCTCACCAAGCACAAGGCACTCGATGTCACGGTCACACTTTTACCCAAACTGGCTACATGAGGTCCGGGCCGAATGTTGCAATTGTGTTTTCCGCATTTGCAAATGGCTACAAGGGAAAGTGTAGTTCAAATGGTACAGAATAGACCAAGACAGTGAACTAATCACAGCGAATTCTCTCGGTCCGGGTAAAGAGGATGGATCAATGTAGAGACTAAGTAATCTTACGCTTCCTTGGCATGCCTGCCACAGGCCCGGATTGGCAGTGAAAACAAGGAAAATCGCCAACGAGGCACGCCGCAGGGTCATTGATATCATCCTGGGTCGGCGCTAGCGCTGACCCTTCGGCGGAGTTACAAACATGGCTAATCTTCAAATCAGGAAGACTTGGTTATATCGCTTGAAAGACTCCTGCACAACCGAGGTCACTTGGGCTCTGATTGAATGATGGCAAGCCAGAAAGGAAACGAAGGGTTGGTTTTCTTGGCCGGTACTGACCACATCATTCCGTCCTATTGATGCGGCCCCATCAGTGTACTCGGCCCCTGGTGGCTACCGGGGCCTGGCATCCGAGTCCCCTGATACTGAGTATACCCAATAACACTGGTTTTCAGGAATGCCAGGTGCACTGAACTGTCGGTGGCAGCTGCAATATCTCATCAACGACGGCATCATGCCACAGGGAACGTTGTGGCCGCCACCGGCGTGACCATCAATATAAGTACGACGACAAAAATCCTGAGTGGTCAACGGGTCTCCCACTTTAACGTGTGCAGGTCAGTCCCATGCATCCATCAGTGGGGTTGTCTGACTGAATCCGTATCTTGTAAATTTAGGTCGACGCGCCATGCAGGCGCAACCTGATCCATCGTGGCAGTGCTGCTATGATAACCAATATCGACCCACCCATCATGGAACAGAGGAGCGATATGTCAGCCCTACCACGGGAAAGTGCAGACCGCTCACAGTCCAGGCTGTCCATCCCAAGCATAGGAATATGGATAGGATTGAGGTTGCTGTTGGAGGAAGCGCTCCGAAGGCAAGGAAACTGGCTATTTGGCTCGTGTCCAACCCGCCAAACAGCCTTGAATGGTTCGCGCGTTGGGTTTGGTTCACGCTTGCGCTCCTATGGCCATTTACTGTGCCGAAATATAGCAACATCTATCCTGCCTACTTGTCGAAATATTACGGACAGCTCTGGATTTCTCGGACCCCTCGCGAATTTTCTCTACGGAGCGCTCGGCTAGGAGTGGAGAACACTCACGAAATCACACATTCCACACATCCCCGTCGACTCGTCATTCATGATCGTTCGTCCGAGTCCTGGGAGGTCTGCTCTGATCCAAACGTCATTAAGAGACAGAGGTATATTACTATTTCCTATCGATACGAAGACGTCATCCCGCATGGTACAGCCAAAGAAGATGAGTCGGCTTTGAGGGCGACATTCATTGCAGAAGTCGAGGCCACTGTGGAATCTCTCGATCTCTCGGCCTATTGGATCGACCTGATGCTGATTGACAAAACGGAGGATCAGCCCCCAGAAGAGGTTGACAAGGATCTGTATCGGATGGCAGACGTCTACCGTAGCGCCGAGTTCACACTTATCATGTTCAACCTACCCGCTGGAGTGGCTGAAGAGACTGCTTGGTTAGCATATGGTCAGCGTCTTTGGACCTTTCCCGAGGCACTGCTAAGCCGTGAGCTGCGGTACAAGTTCAGAGGTGGCAAAGTTACTCGCATCAGCCTCCATCAACTCGCGAATCGTGCCTACGCCGGCTTCACGGAAGAGTCTGCCGTTATCAATGCGTATGGGTTGAAAGATCCATTGGAGAGGTTGGAGAGGCTCTCGCTGCTCAAGTCTGCCATTTGGCGACGCACGAGCGGCACTTTAGAGCGACTTGCGTTACCAGGCGCTAAACAACACTTCAGGGGAGAGAGGGTATATGCGCTGATGGGCTTCTTCGAGCATCGCATTCATCCTCACTTTGAGGAATCCGAGCTACAAGCACTCGCCAGACTTTCGATGGCCAACGACAACGACCGGATCATAGAACGCATGGTTTCTCTCCTGCCTTCTCATACCTCCGACACTCCTTCCTGGTACGCGGAAGAAGATGGATGGGGTGCGAACTTGTGGGACATCGAGCCAGAGATTCAGGTAGTAGGAATGACGGAAAGGGAAGCCATTGTCCTTGGAGGTTGTCGAACTGCTACCATTCGGTGGAAAGACTTCCCTTCGGTCGCTTTCGCTACCAAAACCTCCATCAGGCGGTCCATCGCCAACTTCCTCCCAAATTTTTTCTGGGAACTACTCATCATGGGGATCATTATAGGATCAATCTATGGTCCCAGGATTCCTCAAGCATGGATCCTAATCGTCGTCTCCCTGATTCTGATGCTGTTCGCACCTCTGCTGGTAGCATATGGGTCATCTGGACGCATACTGCGTGCACAGCCGTGGCTGGTTGGCGTCAAGGGGTTGATCTCTGCGGATGAAGCTTCGGAGTTGATGTACGGAGGTACTACAATCTTTGGCGTACCGAGAACGTTTTACAGTCCCTCTGGCACTCTTCTGTCCCAAACCGACAAGGGCTCGGAGTTTAGACGCGGACATCCAGCTCAACTGGAAGCCCTTCGGCCTCGAACACGCGCTGAAACGGAGGACGACGACTTGTATACACTCATCGACACCCTATCGGCTACGATCTATTACTTTCGTGCAGATCGCCCACCCACGGTGTGCCTGTACACGGGACGAGAGTCCGGGATGGGGAGGTTCGTATTGTGCAGTGAGAGGTGCCTGGTGAACGAACTGCACAAGGAGACAGTCATCAGGATGCCATGGTACCTCAGTCAATCAATGCACGCGTGCGACTGGGTCGCACTTGGCTGAATGGGTAAGGAAGTTGAACCCATGGTGGCGGCTTTTCGTTCGTTCAGACTCGTGGGTGTTTTCACAACTTTATGATTGAGAGCTTGGTATATATGTATTAGAAAGTATGGTTAATCGAAGAAATTTACAAAGCGGTGCTGTCAAGTTACCTTGCTTGCAAGGTTAGTGTTGGTCTGGGATCCGTTCCACACGTGATTTATTGGTCACGTGTATTGCCCGTGGCAAAGTTAAATGTTATGGCAAAGTGAAATGTTATGGCAAAGTTAAATGTTGTGAGTTAAACCGTAATCGTGTACGATGAGCAGGCTGGCACCTTTGCCTTCTCCACGTTACACACTGTCGCCGTCACCGTCGCCACCTCACTCTGGCACCATTGCCTTCTCCGCGTTACACTCTGTCGCCGTCTCCGTCGCCACCTCACTCGCCATTACCATCAAACGCGTCTTCTCCCGCCGCCCCGTCGTGTTTAAATGTTCACGGCCTTTAATCTATGTAGATGCTATGCTTTTCATTTTGGCTCTTTGAAAATGCCTCAAAACATAATCCTCCCTGTCTGCATCAAGGTGATACAAGTCGTGACGGGCGAGTGTGACGATGAATAAGCCGATCGTTTGCTCTCAGTGTGGTCTCTCTGATTGGTCACGGTTAGTCATGCTCGTTATCCTCGGCTTGCCGATCCTTCTGACTAACGTGCCTCCAGATGACAAAATTATGTGTCAGATCTTCGACTTTTCAGTATAAAGTTGAGCTCGTCGGAGGGCCACTTCTTGGACGATCCTTCTTCACGATGGTCGGCGACTGCGTTGTGTTTCTCACACCTGACGTATATGCCAAAGGAAGACTAGAATCTGCAACGGCAGGGAGACGGATTTCTTGTCGGCTGCTCGAGAACCTTGTCTACTGGGACGAGAAGTGTCCTGATGACTTTGTGTGGGTTGATGAAGGTGAGGTTGTCACAGTCAGTGGAGATATCTCACGTGAGATTGCGCTTTGCCGGTTTGATCGCTCGTGCGCGCGAGCCACCATCCGGCACAACTTCTCGGAGGCGTACGACCCGCGCCGACCTGGGAAGCTGTACTTTCTCACGCTTTACTTCCCGGAAAATGGTCGTACTCGTGTGCAGATTCGCGACTGGGACATCCCGGAGTTGCAACGAATTGTGAAAGAGTAAGCCTTTTTTAACATCAGTACGAAACTAACTTATTGTTCTTTTGCAGACACATGGACGATGATCCGTTCCACACGTGATTCATTGGTCACGTGTATCGTTCGCGGGAAAGTTGCCTTGGAAAGTCCTGACTCCTGACAATCATACTGCTCCCTTCTCCAGACGCACAGGAGTCGGATGGAGCAGCGGCCACGGTGCTGAACTACTTCCGCGAGGGCTTGAATGCCTTGGACCTCAGTAAGCTCACCTCGATCGTCCGTCACTCATTCACGTTTTAGGTATGCTTCAGCCACTTGCTCTCTCCACTTCACCTGTCGCCGTCACTCACCTTCCTTACCTCACTTGCCATTGCCATTTCCATCACACGCTTCCCCTCCTACCACTCAATGCAAAAAGGACAACGAATACGACGCCACGGCGACACACACGCAACAACTTGCACGATGACGATGACGACGGGATTGACGATGCCACGTCAATGGCACTATCCGATGCCCGTGCTACCATGCCTTCCGCCACTCAACACAACCACAGCGATATCACCGCTAGTAGTAGTAGGTCCGCTACACCGACCCCACCACTGATGCAACAGGCGATGGCACGACGATGACAATATGCAATTGATGCATGCCGATACGACATGAGGTGCACAACAACGTGACGACAAGGCGAACGTCTATGCGACACGACACACACTACGACAACAACAACGACCCCCTCCCACCATTCACCAATCTGATGTGAGGTGTACTACGACAATGCGACGACGACGACGGTGCCACGTTGGTGACACCACCCCTTCAGTTCGTTGCTCCTGACGTCTACGCCAAAGGCGTGCCCGTCACTCTTAAATTCACTTTGTGTTTGGTGTGCCCGTGCCGTAGTTCTGCGTCTTTGTTCACTTCGTCTCGCACTGCAGTGCCCCCCTACATTTTTGCTGTTACGAATTGATCATTCCATGTACCTACTGTCTCCTGTAATTGCCTCCCGTGTATTTCTTGTCATCGATCTTGTCTATTTCTCTGCGAAAATCGAACTGGTCTCGTCCAAGCAAGGTTGGCGGCCGACGCAGTCGGCGCTCCCCAGTACGAAGTTCCCGCACGCTTCATCCTTCACGTGATCTAGAGCGGGATTGTTGTGATCTGTTTATCTTTCGTTGTACCTTTCGTTGTACATGACCCATAACTCTGTAATTACTCCTCTCGACCAAGATGGCGTCGCTGCCCGTCGACGTGTCCAACCCCGCTGTCCAGGAATTCCTCTCCCTCGTCCGGCGAGTTATCTTTCTGCGATATTGACCTGACTCACAGACTGCAGGTGTTGACCCCACTCTCGGTCAACATCGCGACCGTACCCGTGCGCTCGACCATAGGTGCGGCCCGCTTCTTTACCCTGATCTCGCCCCTGACGCGTATGACCAGTCGATGTTGTCAATCTCTACCCCACGTCGATCCCACCACACCCCGCATGGCTCTCTGTCTATTTTACCTCTTCCAAATCGGTTACTGCCCCTTGCTCATCTTTGCAAAGAGTTCTGACACAAAGGTAACGTGCGTCTTGCTTGTCGCCCTCACGCTCACGGTGTACACAGAAAACCTTTGTCAAAGCTATTGGCTTTTCGCTCGTACTGGCCAACTGGGCCATCGCATGGGTAAGCCCGTCAAAGCACACATATGCTTGTCTAGACTGACCCCCCCCACAGACCCTTCGCCTTTCTCTTTTCGACCTTCCTCCTCGGGATCCCGCTACTGCTGCTTATCTACTCCAACATTGCACTCCTCGTCTACCACGCAATGATGTACAGCTGTCCTTTTGGTATGACACATCCCTTATGATCCTCCCTCTTTCGCTTCTGTTTTCCAATTCCCTCTTGTACGTCGTTTCACTTTTGCATGTGTGTCACGACTAATGTTCCCTGTTATGTGACGCAGCATTATCATTGGTCTCTCCTACTCTCCTGGCATCCAGAGGACTATGTCCGCCACCCCTGGCGCAGGTTTGGAGTCACCACTGGCACCAACCTCAGCCTCGGCGTCATGCTCGTACGACGCGACATCATCTGGGCCATTGCCATTACCTGGATATGTATCGGCGCCGAAACCTGCGCCCGTATTTGTGCGTCCCCGTTTGATATCATTTTTTTCTTTCAATGGTGACACGACAACCAGATCTCGATGGTGCTTTTCACGGTGCTCCATTCCGCTCGCGTCGGTATCGGCGCTGGTACATGACCATCTTTGTGCCTCGCCAAGGACGCATTGTGTTGCCGGCCATCGATGTCGTCCCGCAACATTCCCATCATGATTGTGAGCGTGAGCTGGGACCCCCGTTCTCGCCAGTGCCAATGCCGCAGCCACACGGGCTGGATACGTTTGACTGTACAAATATACATATGTGCCTATCATTTGTGGGGGAGACATTGGTACTATCCAAAAGTGGTGAGCGTTGCCGATACGCTCTGCGCTCCACAAGGGAACCTACAGACCAGGCCAAGGCGGGTGAAAGACTTGACTTGTCCTGGTTCGGTCTATTTGTACGGCGGGCTTGGCGGTGTGCACCTGAGGCACGCGAGGTGCACACGTCGGGCGGGTGCTTTCGTGGGAACTTTCTGGCCGCGAAGTGACACCAAGTTCTGCCGTGATTAAAGTAAGCAACCTTAAGCCTCATGCTTTCAATTTCGCCTAGTGATGCACAACTAATTATTCACTTAATCCAGTACTACAGGACCAGCAACCCTCAAGCGCCATACGCCGACTTTGTGTCGGCTTTGGATGAACTCTGTCAACGCCTGGAAACAGGGATGCAGGCACTTCTACCACTGACCCCCAGCGAAACCCCACGTGCCTCCCCCGAAGTGGACTCTTCCGCACCCTGTAACACAACAAGCCCTCTTCTGAACCTTCCAAATAACGCTCAAGTTCTCCCCTCTGTCGAACCAGTTAGACCCCAGCAAGGAGGGCGAGTTCAGCTACCCCTTGTGGCTAACTGGGTTTGCGGACGTAATGGAATCGCGCTGCCCCGCCAATGGTCCCAGTCAAATCAAATTTCGGCCTCCAACAACCACAGCGCTGCTGCTGTGATCACCAATCTGGCAGCCGCCACCTTCGATTCCCCTTCTTACAACGCGGGGGCCTGGGCAGAGAGTCTACTGACACGGCTTTCCCAGACCCGTGGTGCGCTACTCGGGGGAGACTCATTCAGTGACATTGTAGGCCGGTGTCACGAACTGATCAACAATGAAGTCACAAGTGACTTCTTCTACATGGTGGCTCATATACAGCTCGCGTTCCAATGCCAGAGGTAAGTTTTCATTGGAGTTCACGAACAACATTGTGAGCTAACATTGACTTTCGTTAGGGCAGGAGGCAACTCACAAGAACTGTATAGGCAACATGTTGCCCATCTGCCCAATCCACCATCGCCAAGAACGTTTGGGGATTGGATCACCAGAGGCACTAAGTATGCCTATGTTGCTGCAGGGGGATCAATATACACTCTCCTTCTGGTTGCCGGGATGGACCTCAAGAGCGTCATAACTAGGTCGAGTATCACCATTGCTTGGGAGGTTGGGAAGATGCTGCGAGATCCGAACTGCGTCAGGCCTGGTGAGTGGAGCCACCTCTACTTAGCCCCGTATCTGAGTGTTTTGCCAGAGGTACGCCAATTGATTGTTCAGTGCATCATTCCGACAGTGGCCAAACTACGAGAAGTGGTTCCGCTGACGGTCCGAATGGATGGTGTGGTCCTTGACTGCACATGGATGAAGGAATCTGACAGGACGTTCGACAGGCTTCGATCTCGGTGGGTCGTCCACTGACGCCTATTTAAAACAATCTGATTTTTGATGTTTTCGCTCCCCAGAAACTTCCAGCTGCCCAAACGAGCACGGCGGGAGTGGAAGCCTTGTAGAATCCCCATCTTTCTGGATGACGTATTTGGAGAAGTCTTTGGACCTGATGACGCCGATGCACGAATGACGTGGGAGGGTCAGCCATTATCCTCAGATGGCCCCACTATCCCTGTTTCCCCCTACTATGGCCCTGCAGTAGTCATCAATACGACGTTCAATCAGCAACACCCAAACAACCAGGCATACCCATGCTCAAGTGATCGCCGCCTCAACATGGAGTGGACTAGTGTCCAGAGGACTTCTGCGGAAAGAGCACGAGCAGTGGAAGGGGTGGAAGACTTGAGGGAATGTGTGAGTGTCTGAAACATATCGTAGCTTTTGATAGCTGAGACATTTATGATAAGGTGAAGACATTTTATCCGGGTGGTGTACGTTCTACAGCAACATCATACCTACGATTACCTGGAAGCGTGATAGATGAGGCAGGAGGGTCAGTGGCCATTCTGAAGGGTCAACAGCTACCGCTGACAGTAACTCATAGCACTCTTGATCTGCGAAACTCTGATGGCACGTTGATGGCCCTTATCTGTTCATCAATGCCTCAGAGATTGAAAGACAATCTCATGGCCAATCTCATTGGTGCGTTTGACGGGAAGGATATTCTGTACTCAAGACAGGTCTCAGTACATGAAAGCCAGCCATTTGAATGTGTGCACTTTTCATGGTACAATAGGTACACCACTCAGGTGAGTCAGTAGGTATCGCCATAAGGGAGAATTGGCTATGCTAAAGTCTACTCTTGACTTAATAGGGCAAAGGTGCACCGACTGATGTGCATCCTCATGAGTTGCATGTGAAAGGTGCCCAACGCACAAATCTTTCACAACTACTGCCATATCAGTCCTCGGAACAGGACGATCATGAGCATCTCTATCAGAACTTGAAGATAGCGTTCGAGGAAGCATTCGAGTGGATTGAAAACACAGTAAGTTTTACCAGAAGCACCTGATTTGTGCTGATGGGACCTACATAGTTAAGAGAATATCTACCAGAAGAGTATGAAATTCTGATGCGTGTTGTGCACTCACTCCCTGGCAACTCAAGGCCCCCAGTAGCCCCATTCGTTTCATTGGTGGTGAACATCAATGTTCGCACAGAGGGTCATAGAGATAGAAAGGACCTAGTCCTCTGTCTGGTGATACCCATTGGAGAGTTTGAAGGAGGAGAGTTGGTGATGTATGAGCAGGGTCTGGTGGTAGAATTGAGGAGTGGAGACTTCATTGTCTTTTGTTCAGCAGAGACAACTCACTTTAACCTGGAGTACACAGGACGACGGGCGTCATTTGTTTTTCAAACAGACTCTGAGTTCAAGAAGTGGTTAGATGGAGGGAATGGATGGGAGAACAATGTTTATTTTAACTGATCTCTGACTGTCTTTGATGTTACATTACATAGTATCTTGGACTAATAAGAGATTTGGCGATGGAGTTCAGCCTACAGGTTGATGACTAGCTTTCCAAATTTGGACAATCTTGAACTAATTACTAGATCCCTCTTGAAGCGTCTCCTCTCCTGTCACATACCAGATCAATTGGAGGTAAGCGAGGGCTACATACCATGCTATCTACCTTTACTGACTCGGACATGGCTAGCATTCACACTCATTGTCTAGATAAATAAAAACATGAGCGCTGGAGACCCACCGCAAGACATGAGCAGAAACGCCACCAAAATTGCACACCCCTCCGTCCCTCCGTCCCTTTGACCTCGCAAACTCCTACTGAAGAAGCCGTAGGTCCAACTGGAGACGTTGAAGCCCTCTCGGGAGACGATTGGGCATTCTCGTCCACCCTGGTCGGGACCTATGTTCCCCCACAGGGAAGACCGTCGAACCGTCCCTCAGTGGAGCCCGATACCGATCTCGTGACGCTGTGCATGAATCTCATCAACATTGGGTCATACTACCTCGGCATCTACAACCAGCTCGCATCCTCCTCGGAGCCCTCATCAACCAACACCAAGTTCGACCCTCCGTTCTGCCGTCTCGTCCGCTAATTTCAAAACCGCCGCCGAGGATACTGTCGCCTCTGCCACCCTCTCGCGAATCATTTCGAAGGTTGACTTTGAACACATGATCGTCGTGGGCCAGTTCAATCTCGGATTCATCATCGATCAGCACGCTGCAGACGAAAAGTGGAATTTCGAGACGTTGCAGGAAAAGATGGACATTGCTTCTCTGAAGTTCATTCAGTGCGTCTTTCTTCTCGCTTGGTGTGTGAGGTCCTTTGATATTCGTTCTTCTTGTGTAGACCACAGCGGCTACAGCTCGCAGCCGCCGACGAGATGCTCACAGTCGAGAACATGCACGTGTTGAAGCAGAACGGGTTTGAACTCGCGCAAGTAGAGGAGCAAGGGGCGTTTGGAGATGAGGGGAAGATGAGGAAGGATCAGGTGTGCGGATGCGGATGCAGCTGATTGCACAGCCAATGTCCGAGGACACAGTATTTAACGTCAAGGGTAACGTACCTCGTCTTTCGATGCAACCAAATGCTCATTGAACTGCGCAATAGACCTCGAGAGTGGTTTGGCTGTCCGAGGGCATAGAGACAGAAAAGGTGGACGAGGGGACTGTTATGTACAACGAACTCTCTCCAGCGTTTCTCAACAATCAAAGCAGCAAATTCTGCAACCGTTGTCCGTTCTCCAACTAAAGTTTAGAGTGAGTACAGCGGACCGAGATGAGCACTATCATCTCATGCCCGTCTCTACAGGCTGTCGCGCAGTCTCTCCGGGATATCGTTAGTAAAGTTGTTCAATTCGTAGCCACTCCCTCTCCAACTATTTTCTTCTCAGGACTTGGTCTTTATCGAGGAAGCCTTTGAGCGAATGTTGCTTGATTACGATTGTGTGTTCTCAGCTATGGGTATTCCTGCATGCCTTTGGCGCCGAACGGGCGAGATATACAAGGGAAATCGTGAATTCAGCGAGTTGGTCGGAGTTGACGGGTACACGATGCGCGACGTGAGTTCCACCATCTTTGTCAACGTCTGTCGCTCCTCAAACAATCGGTAGGGCTGCCTTTGTATATATGAGCTGATGGCAGAAGAGTCTGCTGTCAATTACTGGGAGGTATGTTATTACCAACAATGTGCCGGGCACGAGCCTCACTCCAACAGAAATACGGCCACGTTGCGTTTGATTCCTCCCAGAAAGCAGTGCTCACTTCTTGTGTGTTACGATATAAACCCCTCATCAATACTTCATCGGATCGGAAGAAGGTAGCGGGCGAGGATGCTCCAAACGAAGAGGGCTTTATCAATTGTTGCTTTTCGTTTACCATCAGACGGGACAAATGGGGCATTCCGAGTATGATCGTTGGTAATTTTATCAAGTGCTGATCCCAGCCTAAAACTGTTGACTGTGTACCGTGCCGTGGATATTTATTAGATGCTTGTTGAATAGTTGTTGTCCTAATCATATTCATGGATGTATTGTATTGTCTACGAAGTCCGTTATTGATCTTATTCTACTCGGCGATCTATGGCAGCCTATACATGTCTTTGCAACGACGACTGTTAGCGGTCAACTGCCAGCGGGTGGGGGGGTCAGTGTGCCCCGTGTCACAGTACGTGATGATGTACCGAGTACTGAGCATACTAGTGTCAGGATATGGCGACGACATTTGCTCGCGCATTAGTGTGACGTGATGGTTTCATACATCTTCGATGACTGAGGTAATGTTCTCATAGCACTTCCGAGGTTATTAATTGATACTTCAAGTTATTGAAGTAGGTTCGGGCATGTTCTTCTGCAATGTCTTCGTCCAAGAACTGAAGTGGCATGACCGTCAAGTGCGATCATCTCGGGGCTATCGGATCGGCCTGGCACTTGGCTTTGGCTTTGGCAAACAAACATCCAGAAACATCTCACCCATATACCACCCGTGGTTGCGTTCATTCTACATCACAGATACGATTCTCATTACGTTAGATAGGTGCGCAATGAGGAAAGGCACAGTCTATGCTCTATCGCTTCCGCGAAGCCCAAGCAGCAGAGCTGGGCCTTGGCACCCCACATCAGTTCTTAGGGTGCGTTAACAACAGAATCATATGCATAGGTGACTGGAGGACACCTCGCTCACCACGGCTACATATGCACAACATGATCAGGCCCAATCTCACCAACAGCGCAGCAGACAACGAACATACCAAATCCTTGGTTGGAGACTGAGAAGCCGGCCATCTCAACAACGTCTTGGCCAACGTAGCCAGTGGCTGCATGGGATCCGTATTGGATCTCAAACAATGTGGAGAGCTGGACAACGCGGACAGATTGAACATGTTGATGCCCTTGGGGACTCGCAATGATCCGTCAAATGAAGTGAGAGGCGTTCCGGTGGCCAACAAGTCACAGTACCTATTGTTCCTCACGTTGGTAACAGAGACACGACACACAAAACCCTCGGAACCACGAATGCAGAATAGAGGGCTTGATCAACGACTTGGATCCTACACGAGATGAATGGTGAGCTCGGATGCAACCCGGGTTCAGACAAAAGGACGCGTACAGGTTGTAACCCATACTCTGCTTCTAGTTCAGTGGCCAGTACCTGGCAATCACGGTGTCACATTGGGCTTGGCCAGAGAGCAAGTTCGGTGATGTTGCGTGTGTTGAAAGGCTGCTGCACGGGCCTCTTTGTCTTTGCCATGTCGTTTCCAGTAGAGGAAATGGGTTGATTTGTGGTTGGTTCTTAGAATGGATAGTCGAATGAAATGATGAACGTTCAGATTGAACAATGTCAAATCAGAATATGATGAAGAACATTCGATCGTTATCGAGCTGAATTGACTTTCATGGTAATCATCATGTGGTCTCGGTGTCTGTAAACATGCCATCTCATACCATACCCGGAAGATATATAACATCAATTAAGTGAACCAACAAACTGCGCACTTCAACAGTATACCTAACTGCGCAATAACATGTAAATTTCAAAGATATAATGTCTGATTCTTGTTATTGTACAATACATAGTGTGTGGGAATTTTCTGTTGATTTTGCGCAATTACAGGTATCATACATTTGCGCGGTTATCTACTTTGTCGACAAAATAAATATTCCAGTGGAAATTGATGTGTGGTTTTGTGTTTCTGTATAATTTCTTTGTTACATGTGTTGTGTAGTTATATCATTATATATATATATGATACAAAATATATGAAATTGTGGTAGAAATGATTCTTGCGCACTTCATGAGATTGTGATGTGCGCAAAGTGTGTGGTAAAGTGTAGGGCTAATGCTAGGTTAAGCCTAATGTATTTGTAAAAATGTACTAGAATCCTCCCAAAAGGCCACATGAAGGCGAGGGAGAAGGAAATGGGTCGGTTGGGGTAGGTGAGGGCAAAGGACTGTTTGACGATGAACATCCGAGCAGTCCACCTAAAAGACCACACGAAGGTGCTGGTGTGGGCGAAGGCGAAGGTGATGGTGAATGGGATGCAGCATCCCCCGAGTCACAAGGTGCCGGTGGTGGACTGCTTGACGTGGGTGGACATGCAGACCGAGTAAACCAGCGCATGAAGACGACACCTCTTGTGGTGTTGGCGAAGGGGACGGAGAGCAACTGTTCCCTACACTCAGTAAACCATCGCAAGTTGCGGCTGGGGCTGGCGAGGCAGAAGAATGCGAGGTGACGGGCGAGGTCGCTGGGGGCGGCAACTGTGTGGATGAAGAGCCACCGCCCAGGATGTTCTCAACATTGCCAAGGGTGTCACTGAGACCTGGAAGGGGGGTCACGCATTAAAAAATTGAGGAGAGTGAAGGAAACGATGCACCAAGGATGCCCCTGTGCTTGTGAGAGAAGGAACGCCTGGCATGTGAGCTGGAAAAGGAGGAGCGAGATGTATCGACAGAGAGGACGAGGGTTGCGAGGGGGAGATTAGTTAGGATCGTCCAAATGGCAAACCCAAGTTTTCTTCCCACGTTGTCCAAGCGCTCAGGTACACCAAATTACGATATCCAGAACATCCATATCTGATCCCATCAATCCTCCGTAGCTCATTCAACAAGCCTATTCACCTGCCAGCGCTGACTCTTCAGATGCCGAACGGTGCCTCCAACAAGAAAAAATAGTACGAGGTGTGGGATCTGGTCATCTCGTGTCGGAACCACCGTGATGACGACGCCAACGTCCAGGTCAAAATCACAGGAGACTGGTGGGTCGTTGCCCATGCTCACGCTGGGTCGGTAGATTGACAAATGCCAGGGATACTTTTCTGGCAGACAATGCGCTTTCCCTACGTGATTTGGTGCTCGAACTCACATCCCACTCAATCATGTCGAGCCAGAGTAAAGGGATTCTTCGAAAGCTGTTCGTGGCAGTAAATATGATTCCCTTTCAGCATATGCTTGATTGTCTGATGAGCGCCTCTCAGATCATATCGCTGGTGCTCAAAATTACCCCTGGATTGCCATCAAGTTTGCGGCATGCCCATCCAACCCAAGGACACACCTTCTAACATCCTGTGTGTCTATCAGAACTTGGTTTTCTCATCATTCCGAACTTTCTCGAACAGCCCACAACATGCCCACCTATTTTCAGAGACGAACATCACCAGGGCATGGATTTCTATTAAGAGGTGCTGTCCACTTGCTGTGGCAGCTGTGCGCAGCGTAGACAGAAGGCCGCTGCATGCAGATCAGGATACCTATGGAGTCGAACGTCGACGTTGGTACAGGACTCGAGTTGGATCCACACTTTGTTGTCCAGGAACGCGACCTTGCCATCGTTCGCTTGCACGAGATTGTTTTCAAGAGTGTAGCATCTGCCAAGGACGCGTGGCGCCAGGTAGTGGCAATCTGGTGCGGACCGTGCATGCCGTCAGACAACGCGCTAATGAAGCTCTATTATGTCTTTTGCAAGACCAACCCCGAAAGGAGAAACTGCTCCATGGCTTGCACATTGTGTGACAGATGCGACGACTAATGGAATGTTTGCACGGTGTTTTCTGGATACTCTTGTAAGGAGGGATGGGTCTGAACCCACTGAGATTATAGTGCTAGAAGAAGGATTAGTGAGGGCTTTCCTGTCAATAGAGCTCAAGCCCGAGCATAGGCGCTCACTCAGTCCGGCAATACGGCGGTGGCAAAAGGTGGTCGGGATCATAGTTGAGGACAGCAAGGAGGTGGGTGGGTGTTATCCGCTTTCGCCGTCTTACAACCAACCTGTTGTTTTCATAGTTTTGATGGGACAGCCACGTTGGTATTCCTTTCAGGGTGGGCACACACTTCCGTGTCGTCGCACACGCTCAACACCCTACATCGCTGCGTGTGCCGGCTCCATCTTCATTGCACTCACTCAAATACCATGATTTCAAACTGCGGCATGCACAATATAACATTCGGAAGCGCTTTTCCTGCCCTTGTGCAAGCGGCGATGACCCAATTACTCTGCCGGACATCGGTGACATGCGTCCGATATTCTTTCTCAGTCAACTCACTTCTCATTTATCGTTTGTTACTAGATGAATTTGATAACCCCAACTGAATACCCCTTACCGCCTAGCTGGCCACCCACTCTCGCCCTATTCTTTTGTTCCACATTCTGGAGGTGACGGTGAATAAAAAGGGAGTAGAGGTCTCCAACGTCTGACGGCTTCGCCGAAAAATATTATGATGTCACACTTTCCAGCAGCGCCGTCGGTACCTGGAAATACGTACAACCGTTGCACCAAGGCTTTCACGTTCGGGTACCCAGGCCTCCCCGGATTTCCAAAGCCCAGTCAACGTCGAGTCACTTAAACTTGGTCCCCTCAATTGATGTCGATATCACATATATCACCACGATCGTATTTCTTTTCGGAACTGAGCATGGCCTCCAGGGTAGCTGAACATGTTCGTCTTGGGAAGTCGACTTTTTTGTCACGCTGCGCCCACTTGTTCAGAGAAGTCCAACGCCTCTGGTCTTACATTGGAAACGCGAGCGAATGCGGAGCAGTATTGGCAACAACCAGATTGAAGGTTCCCCTGGGTCGCATATGGTCTCACCATTTCCTCTTCAACCTGTTCTCCCCCAGTGCTGCCGCAATGTAGGCCGTCACGTTCCTACACTCATTCCACCGTTTCTAATCTCACACCCATTTCCCCAGCGCCATAAATGACACCGTCAAATCAAACCAGCTGCTCTGTTTGGATGATGCCCAGGTCATAACTGGTTTCACAAGCCCTGGACGTACAGTGTCACACGTCTCTCGTCGGAACTGTGCACCCTCCATTAGATATATGTGAAATCTTCATCGTTACCCGGCGGCAATATCTCACTCCCTCCACCAGGGTCAAAACCGTATCTCGGTAACTGGATGCTTGTTTTTTTCAACTACGGCTATCGATTGCACCTAGGCATTTCATTGAAGCACAGCACCTCTGGCTGTCTCCCACCCACTGCTCTGATTGATCTCCGAGCCTGGTGGGATGAGTATATTGCATACATCGTCTCCCATAGTTTTTTGTTTCTTTGGCGCACCGTTGATCTTGCGAGGCATCCTGAAATTCTGTATTTACCAGCTCGAAAGGGAGTGTCATCGCGTCATCAAGGTATTTGGCGCTCCGTCAGCAGCGGTGCACCAAACGGCTGCCTCAGTCAAATGATGAGCCACAAGGCACACGTCCCAAGGTCAAACAGAGGAACGTCGCACAAAAAGTCCATATCGAGGAGGGTCCGATCTATGGGGATGGACAACAAGTAACGTTCCTGTCCTAGATAAGTAGTCCTGATTTCTATGTCCCCGAACGTCGGCGAGCTTGCATAATATACGGAGATATTGGAATCCAATTCTGGTTCGATGATGAGATCATGGAGGCGGAACACCAGGCCAGGGAGTCTAAGTCTGCCAGCAATGAGGGAAGGTGGGGGGAGATCAAACAGCCGCTCATAGAGTGCTGTAGCCAGTGATGCATTCATCTGGAGCACAGTGCTGGATGATTACCTAGAGGACAGATGTGGTAGCCGAGGACGGACCGATGGTTGGCCGTCGGGGAAACGGTCCGTGTCTTTTTTGGGAAGGAAGGTTGACACATCACAAACATGGCTGTACGTTCGGATGCCCTGACAGTCCGAGGCTGGACATGGAACCCCGACAGCTCGCCATCGACCATCCCTCTCTGAGCATGTCAACTTGTATATAAAGATCTAGGGGACACTTTTGTTCCCAGTGCCACTATGACCAACCCCAGCGAGTTGGCTGCAAGGGACTCATCGGACACCTTTGGCGTTTGAGGAACTTTGCACAAACCAAGTGAGTAAATGTTTTTGTTGGCAGTTTTATTAAATCACCTTGTTTTCCAAGGTGTTGTGACTACCGCTGGGTCAGATGACTCAGATCTAGGCAAGGGTGTGCCACCGCAGCCACAAACCATCGAGGATCTCTTGGGCAAAGTGAGCAAACTTCAAGCAAGAGTTGTGAAGGATAAGTCCGCCCGAATTCATGATGGGGACATATTACAAGAACTGCTCACCACGACCAAACAGTTGGATGAGAGAAGCGAAAGGCTAGATGGGAGGCTGGGTGAGGTGAGCAGGCATCTCGGGGAGTGTCTGGGAAAGGTGGAGGCTGCCATCAAGGACATGGAGAAGGGTGTGTTTGATCATCTCTTTGAAGCCTTTTCTCTACTATTCAAAGGATGCATCCTTTTTTTTTCTTTTTTAATTACTAATACACCAAACTAGACATTTCCGACCCTCACAAGAGGACGGAGCACCTACGACTGGAGTATAGATGACTTTAGTAGGTCTGGATATATGAGAGCAACTTCATGGCCATGGTCTTCGAAGGGCGCTTGCCCTTCTTTTTAGGGTTTTCAAAACTGTTTCACATCCTTGTTCACTCGTATGCACATGATCGCAGAATATACTCTATGACTAGATTTTTTAACTTCCAAGATGCATGCACAAGCAAACATATGATGATCGCCTCTATCTCTGTGCCACCACAACGCACCCACGAGCGCGCCGAGGACACCGATGACCATGAATCCCATATACTCATCAAATTTGGCTGCCACAGGCAACCCATTGCTCACCAGATTGAGCGTGGAACTTCAGAAAGAATACATGATGACCCCAATGACCCTGGTGAGAAAGACGAGCAGAAGCGAAAGCATGATGCTTCAGCGCTGGCAGAGGTGTCAGTAGATCAGCTGAGTGAAACAAATCAAGCAAGCTTTCTCACCGAGAGCACCCAAATCCCTCTGCAGACGGTCTGGTTCTGTGCACCATCTCAGTCTTGTAGGGGAGGATGGAAATGACGGATGTGATCGTGCTCCAGATAGAGCACGTGATGGCGATGAGACGATTTCTTGCCTGACTCGACCAAGCTCGTCTGGACATAACACGGTGGGACATGATCAATCAAATTCAGTTGAACCCCGTGGAACTCCCTGACACTGCCAGACCGTGCTGGAAATCCTTCTCTACACTTCTAAGAAGCGTCAGGGAAAGCGCCAGGAAACCACCCGGGCCCGTGGCACCAGAAAACCCACCAGCACCACCGGCAGAACTATAGAGCTTCCATATGATTGGGTTCGCGATATCTTCAAGGTCCTTCTGTCTGGACTTGTACTCGTCCTTCGAAGCCTCTTGCGAAACGTCAAGCCCTGTGATAGCATCATCAACAGAAGACTGGAGTTTTGCGAGCGTGTCACGGAGGTTGTGGGCATACGATCCGAGACCGTTCTTGGCCAGGACATGAGCAGCTGCAACCTCATCTAAATCCTCAGCTATGATGAGAATCGTCAACATTGGCTCCGAGTTCGGAATTGAAGACTTACCCTTGTACTCCTCAGCCTCGCTGACCATACGCTCAATCTCCTCCTTCGACAAGTGACCCTTGTCATTGGTGATCGTCATGTGATGCTCACCCGCAGTCTTGTCAAACACAGAGATGTTTAAGACACAGTCGGCATCAATATCGAAAGTGACCTTGATCTGAGGGACACCACGAGGAGCAGGTGAAATACCAGAAAGCTCAAACTTGCCGAGCAAGTTGTTGTCCTTCGTACGGGCATGCTCACCCTCGTACACCTGGATAAACACACCAGGCTGGTTATCCGAGTATGTTGAGAAGGTCTCCGACTTCTTGGTACAAATGGTGGTATTGTGCTTGATGAGAGCGGTCATGACACCTCCAGCATTCTCAATACTGGGGGAATGGGGAGCAACATCGAAGAGGAGGAGGTCTTGCGTCTTCTCGGAGGTGTCACCGGAGAGGATGGCGGCTTGGACAGCAACACCGTAGGCGATAGCCTCATCGGAGTTGATGCTCTTGTTAGGCTGCTTTCCATTAAAGAAGTTGGAGAGAAGCTTCACAATTCGAGGAATATGGGTGGAACCACCAACCAAGACGATCTCGTGAACATTTCCTTTGTCGATCTTGGAGTCACGAACCTTTCGATCGGCTCCAGGGTGCTGTGGAACAAGTCCTGGCACAGCTCCTCGAAACGAGCACGAGTAAGCGAAGCATAGAAGTCGATACCATCAAACAGAGAGTCGATTTCGATAGAGGTTTGGGCAGCAGAGGAGAGGATGCACTTAGCACGTTCACATGCCATACGGAGACGATGAAGGGCACAGGAGTCGGAAGAAAGGTCTATACTGAAGTCAATATCATCCTAGACCAAGCACCACCAATGCCTACTCTTCTTGTTCTTACGCTTGAATTCCTGGACAAAGTGGTTGACAAGACGGTTGTCGAAGTCCTCCCCTCCCAAGTGGGCGTCACCAGCAGTAGCCTTGACTTTGAAGATGCCCTCTTCGATAGTGAGAAGGGAGACATTGAATGTCCCTCCACCAAGATCATAGATCAAAACATTGTGCTCCCCAGAAATCTTGTCAGGACCATATGCAATAGCAGCGGCACTGGGTTTGTTGATGAGCCAAAGAACGTTCATACCAGAGATGGTAGCAGCGTCCCTGGTTGCCTGGCGCTGGGAGTCATTGAAGTGGGCGGGGATGCTAATGGCGGCATTGGTCACGGCGTAGCCCAGATAGGATTCAGCTGTCTGCTTCATCTCAAGGAGAACCATGGAGGAAATCTCTTCAGGAGACTAGCATGGCAATCAGATGAAAAAGGACAAGCATCGCATATATTGAGGACTTACGAATTCTCTGTGTTCACCTCAGTACTCAACTGCAATGTAGGGCTTTCCAGACTTGCTGATCACCTTGAACGGGAAATGTTTGATATCAGACTGCACTTCGGCATCATCGAATTTGCGACCAATGAGATGCTTGGCATTGAAGATGCTGAACGGCGTATTAATGATGGGAAGATAAGACCAATAGTTGAATTTACGTGTTGTGAGGGTTCATGCTGACTTGGTTCTTTGCTGCATCACCGATGAGATGCCCGGTCTCAGAGAAAGAGACATATGAGGGTGTCATCCGGTTACCCTGGTTGTTGGTAATGATCTCAAGATGATTGTTTTGCCAGACACCGACACAGCTAATAAAATCAAAATCTGGTTGAGAACATGTGAGACTGTAAGCGGGAGACCAACTCACGAGTAGGTCATGCCGAGATTGATACCGATTGCTTTTGGTGTCATAGCAAGAGTGATTTTTGGAGATGAGCCTGCTAGTGATGTGAGACGGTAGTGGTCGTTACTTGATGCAATGAACACTTGCAAGAGTCTATGACGAGAGAGAGAAAGACATCTGAGGATGTTGTGTCGGGGCAGGCAAGGTTACATAGAACAGTGTTGTGTGCTAATCGCCTATGTTTGACTAGGTGTTCTGAGAACCTTGGAGATGATCACGGGCGCCACAGGTGTGTATAGTTATAGTCACTGGTCCCACCTGGACAAAATATGTTGGAGTACTCGTCCAAGGTGAGTATCATCCAGGGCCTGCCAAGTCAGATGCCCAAGTCACACCTTTCAGGTTCTGTCCTCGTGATATTCCAAACTAACTTAACACCACTGGGAACTATTTATTGGGACTCCGACCTGCTTACCATTGACATCTACCTACCCACTAAACCTAAACTCCCAGCCTCCCCCCAATGGATTCCCGCCCTCGCCATCCTGCGTAGTGATATCAAAAGGCTCACATCTCGCCCGCTCAAGTGGCTTCACTTTGCCACATTTGCTGTTTGTGGCGCCAAGGGTCACCTCACCACTTCTCAAGAACCCAGAGACAGACAGTCGACTATGAGAATGTCTCGTTTGACAACCTCGCCGACAGATATTTCTATCACCCTGATGGTAAGCTTTCACTTCCTGCTCAATCATTATCTGATGCATGCATTGAGATAGGCAACTACCATTTCGTTGACCACCAGGCACATAATGACCAATGCACGGCATCTGCACAGACTGCACAAAGCCACTCCTTCCATAGGAATATTTGCCAACGCAATGTCAGTTGTGTTATCACGAGGACAAAACCCGAACTATGCAACACAGCGCATATTATACCCAGGAGCAAAGGCAGTGAGGTAAGTCCATCTGACTTGGCAGGCCCTGGACAATACTCACCTTTCTCTAGTGCATTACTTTTGTTGTTGATGACCGCTCCAGTTTATACGAACAACTGTCACTTTCTCCTGATGATGGTGTTGATATCAACTGCACCGAGAACGGAATGCTCTTGCACAAGGATCTACATGGATCGTTTGGCATAGCTAACATGTTTTCCTGATGGTATGCCCCCAAACTGGATATACAATGTCTCCTCCACACTTGTCCCTAACATGTGCCGTTTTTAGACTCCCAACTTTGCGATGGTACCTGCCGATGTTCCTCGAGTCGAGCAAGGTTCTATTCCAGATATCTGGACAACGCTGCAGTATATAGCGCCACCTACGGGACTATATCCTGTTCCAGCAGGGGATGTTCAAGCTGATTGGTCCCGTGATGAAGTACACCCTCCACCCCGCATCCTGCTTGACTTCATATATGGGGCTGCTGTTGCCCAGCACTGGCAGTGCAATGATCTGAGCAACATGCTAGAAGAACAGTTTAGAGGCTGCTTTCAAATAGTCCTGGCTAGAGAGTCAACACCTTCGGCCTCCGAAGATGACAAATTCAAAGTTGAGTCAGATGATCAAGCTGATCGTGATTATCAACCTCTGAGGGGCAATCTGAAAATGAGAAAAACATTCTCGTCGGATGCATCGGCAGGTTTGCTGAAAGCCAGAGATCACGTCCTTTTTCTGTTGATGTTTCTGAAGGGCACTATGCCTCAATCGATGGTTGCAGAATGGGAGAGACGGCGTGAGGAGAAAGAACTACGCTCTCAAGAGCATGGTCGTGAGAAGGTAGAGCAGTGGTTAAACTCAGTGAGTCCAATCATGATATCATCAAATGTAGAGTGTGCTGACGGAAGTTACTTAGGCAGCCCAGTTGGATGGTCCCATCCCTGGAGATGCCGACTGACTTGCACATATGTATTGTTTGATGTCCCCCGCAGCTTGGAACCAGCAGAAATGTGTATCACGTATGCTGTGTAACATTACGTGTAGCATGGTTTGATTACGACGCATCGAATGCAATCTTGTAGAGGACACTATGTAAATGGGATGATGAACTCTCACATGTATGGGAGGGCAAGGTGCCTTTATTCCAGGACATCAATTAGGCTGGCACCATCTGGACCCTGGATTCATCATCATCTCTCAGGGAATAGCCTCACTTCAGAGATAGGTGAGAACGGAGCGTTGTGAGGTGGCGATGGAGAGGCAGGGTCCATTTGCTTGTTCATGCAACAACGAGCCTGCTAGTTCCAGTTGGTGATTGTAAAGGAGGGAACTGGACTGGAAGCTTGGATCCAAGCGATGGTGAATTCGTATACATGGGTTCTGGAAACCTTGCAAGGTAATTTCACCTGTAGTACATAGGCTGGCACGCAACTTTCTTGAGCTTTTCATTGGACACTATGTACATGGTGAGAGTTGCTTCCAGTAAAGACGGCGAATCTCCCATTGAAGATGGAATCAATTGGATAAAGTACATTCATAGCTGGAAGAAGGGACTATGACCTTGCCTTTCACTTCCCCTTATCTGCAGGAGAAACCTCAATTCCATGCACGTGTGAAATCCAATCATGGCCAACAATTTCCATCTTTCACCTTGTTGAACTATCCATGGCAAGGTCTTGGCCTTCCTGAGCATAGTTACAGTCAGCAACCTCACTGCTGTGGCCCATAACTTCGTTGGCTACCGTAGCAAGTACGTGATCCTCTTCGTACCTGAGAAACTGGCATTGCAGGGCTTGTGCAAAGTGGCGGTGGAGGTGAAGTCCAAATGGCACTTGAAGTTCCCTTAAGAACCACTGGCACAAGCAGGTGGATAGGTTGTTACTATCCCAAACCTTGCCATTGGATACAAATAGGTAGGTTGTGTAAACATCTCGGGTCTCTGGGGCGCTTTCAAGAGTAAGGCTTGAGAATGCCAGTGATTCTATCAGCCGCACGATTTGGAGGAGTTTGGTGATGATCAAAGAGAGGGCAATGGGAACCACCCGAAGGATGTGCTTGTGGCGGCCAGTGACGGCAGTCGTCTTGTTATAGTTGCTTTGCATAATGAATGTTCAAAGTGTGCTGGATCGAAAGAGATGCCAGGAGCTTGTGGCAGAATTTGTATACTGCCACATAGTCACCTCCGTCCCCCGACCTGGAAGGGCCAAAAGGTGCATCAACGTTAAGGCCTCTGCCCAAACCTCACTAATGTCCAAGAGCCATTTTTGGACATGTTGAGCATTCCAGATAATGGAGTCCCCTAGCCTCATACAGAGTTCCCCTGCCTCACAAAGCTTTTCGAGAAAGAGTGCTGCTGGGTGGTCACCTGAGAGGGAATGGGGATCTGACCCGTCAAGAACAGTAAAGAGCCCAAAGCCTAGAGTGCCAACGTTGTTCGTTTCCGAATCATCGATAGGAAGGTCAAACAACTCAGTGGGAAGCTCAACTCCCAATAGCACCTTTTCATCCAGTGTGCAAGAGAGTGTTTCAAGTGAATGTTGCACTTGCTTGATGTATTGGGAAATCTGGACAGTGTGGTTTTGAACCGTGATTTTTGTATGGTTGGCGTTCCAAGTTACGGTTGGGTCAGCTGGCATATTTCGAGCCAGCCAGCTCATAGACTTCATGCACTCTTGAACAAACCCTAAAGGCGAAATGTGCTCGCGGGACACCCACTGGGTGATGGTTTCATTTGTATACCTGAAAATTTCAGATGCAAGTGAGGGGATGCAGAGCACCAAATGAAGCCAGCACTTACCTCATGAACTCCCCATACAGGGTTTCGCTATCAACTCCAGTTTGTTTCTGAGCCTCCAGTAGATGAAACTTCTCTTGTACAGTAGCCATAACAGCGAGGTGCATGGCGAACTGGATTGGGGCATACCGCACAGTAACTTCCTTAGGTTGTAGGAACCCTCCCTGGGGTCGAAGAGACCGAAGGATTACATAAATTGTAGCAGGATTTCGGAAGATGTTTTCGAACATTTCCAGCGAGTTGCTGGGCATGTAGATGCTGCAAAGGGCTTCGTCTATTAGCGACTCGAGGATCTGGGTAGAATGCGGTTCATTTGGTGTTGGTAATGGTGTGGCTGGGGGTGGGTCTGAGAGATGCTCTAGAAGGGTCTGGAAGCAGCGAGCTTGATTTTCAGTGAGTCCAATTGAAAGTCCCTTCTCTGATGAGACTGGGTCTACTGAGTCTCCAGTGGAATAGTGGTTTGCTTGAAGACACCAAAGAACAAAGCAAAGCAGCTTGGTCTCCTCTAGGGCATAGGATTGCACTGTACTTTCACGCATTGGACAGTTAAAGTGATCCAGCAGCGACTTCTCCCCCCTATGCCTTGATGTTAACAAAGTGGTACAAGTAAAGCCAGAACTTACAGTTTTGGAACGGCTAGCAGCCTTCGGACCAGCATAGCAACACTTGGAATCTCATTGCAAAGCCTCTGGAACCACTTCACTGCAGCTAGCTTGAGCCTCTGGAATGAATTTGGGTCTCCCTTTTTTTCAGGAGGCCTAGTCAACCTAACAATGAGACTGGGAGGGAGTGGAGAAACTAGGTCGAAAGCACGGCTTTGAAGGAAGAATGGCAGCATGGTCTGGTGGTCAAAGCATGTGCCACTTGTGCCAGTCGATCTGTATGGCTCCAACCCAGAAATAAGCAGCTGTGTGAACGACTTTAGTGGCTTTGCAACCATTTGCAAGCTTGAGCACTTTTCTGGAGGCACAGGCAGCCATAAGAAGTGGGCTTGGTCTTGGTCGAATGATTGGAATTTGCAATGCCGGAATTTGTTGCTATTTCGAAGGTCAGTTCCTCGTGGAAGATGGCAAGGTTGACTAGGGTCTCCATTTGCATGCCCCAGCCAATGCTCGCGAAGGCTAGCAGGTTCTCCCTCTCCTGCGTCGTAATAGGCAAATTCACAAAAATTACAAGCAAACCCAGCAATGGGCAGGCTGATGTATGGTATCGGGCCAAATTGGTCTTCTCTCATGCAAATGCTTCGCATCTCCTGCATCGTGGCGATGACATTGGGGTGGTTGAAAAGTATATGTTGAATGATGCACCTCTGTGAATAACTGTACAGGCTCCTTTCTCCTTGTTTGTAGTATTTTTTGCAAAGTTCGAGGCGGTGGGGCTGCCGCTCACATGTGGGAAGCGATGCTAAAGTCTGTCCACCCCAGCAATGTGAGAACAGATTTACAAGGGGAACGCCATACCCACAGGGCTTTCTGTCGTGGAGATTCTGGCAGACGATGAGGTCATAGTCAACCAGATATATGCAGTTAACACTTTGCAAGTCTTCATCCAGAACAATCTCGTTTGAGCCAGTAATAGCCACCTCATTCTGTTGAATGGGCATTCGGCCAATCTGCTTAGATACCCTGACAACCACCTTCAGCCGGGACAGAAAGGTTTGAAGGTGGAAATAACAACTTACTTGCCAGTCTGAAATGAGGGAGGGGGGTTTCGGCCAGGAACACGAGCCAGATCAATGTAAAAGGTCCACTTGAGATATGCATCAGGCACATCTCTTGGTGATAATGCAACAGGCCTTCCAGTATTGCTATGCTCCTCCTCAGTGAGAACAAAGGGAAAGGCAACTTCATCTGAGATCGGAGAGGCTGATCGAAGCCTCTTTTTTCTCTTAATTTATGCTGCACCGTGAGGAGCTGCAGAACCGGCCACTCGGACAACAGGTGCCCCCATGGATGACTTAGACTCAGAGGAGCGGGTTAAGCCTTTCGGCCAAGGTGGGACTTGGACATAGTCCAAGACTAGGCACGTTCTTGGATACTTTACTGCAACTGGCTAAGGATCAGTGACTCTCAGCTGCTAAATGGTCAGCTGCAGAGCCCACCTTTTTTGCGGACAGAGTCCCTAAGAGCACGTCCATTAAGGCTGTCACCACTCTCATCAGAGTCTACACAGGTAGCCTGTGAAAGGAGAGGTCAGATGTGGGCCCAGTGCCTCTCAAGTTCATTGCACATATGACTAACCACTTCAGCGCCTGCTGATTCCTCACTCAGTGCAACTGCAGAAGCCATCACTGTTGGCTCACCTGCAGTGGTGTAAATTATTAGGACTCACTGTGCACTGACCTGCCTCTGCCAAGTTCTTTATCTGCTGGTTGCCCTAACCCCTCAAGCTCGCTCTTCCCCAATTCAGCCACGTCATGCATTGAAAAGTCCTCCGATGCCTCTTCCAAACATACGTCCTGGAAACCAGATTTCAAAAGCAGCCCCTCCCGCCATAGCCGTCACTGACCATTGATTCACTGCCACTACCTTCATTCATTGGCCCTTCCTCAGCTAGGGTCGTTGAGCCCTCCCCTGCATAATTGGACCCATCTGCATGTAGAAAAGAGGCTGTTCGCAGCTGTTACTTCTGATGAATTAAGGGGAATGCTGCTCACTCTGGTTTGATTTGAGCCCCAGGACCCCTCGCTCTTTGCTGTGCTTGGACTGTGCGGCCACTTCCAGTTGCTCTTCACCCTGCGCACCAGTACCCATACCAGTCATCTTAAGGTCTAATCAGGGTAAATCCTCCGAGGCGCAACCCTCAAAGAGGATTCAAACTTACTTTGGGCTAACTCTATCACATCAGGATCGTTCTCAGCAATTTCCTCCAGCTCCTTCTCAAGGTCTTCCTCGGCAGTGTAGTCCTTTCTTTCTAGCGCCTCCTGGTCATTGTCGGCATCAAACTGGAGGTCATTTGCAGCAGCTCTCGGTTGGGCACACAGCTCGGATGCTAGTAACTGCTCTAGCCTGGCAAGAGCCCATGCAGGTAGGCTGCTAGATTGATCCGAAATGCTGCTGCCAATCAGGTGCCAGAAAAATTGCAGAAAATGTGAGAGCAGTAAACTCATAAGTAAAATTCAGATGCAGTGGGGTCAAAGACCACAGTGCAGATTTGAACGGCGCTCCCAGCGAAGGCCGACATGGCAGCAATGGCCTTTTGGGAGCCTTGAATGCAGGGCAAAGCAGAGCTACAATGGCTCAAAAGTCAACAAAAAAAGCCAATAAACTCAGCCAATCACACACAGTTCAATAAGTTGCCAGGTAGAGGCAGCCATAGGGTGTTTGCTGAGTTGCCCAGCTTAAAATGGGGGGAGGTAATGCGTTGGTGCAGCCTTTGATCTGGCTACCGGTTGGAATCCAACTGCAGAACTGCAGAATTTGCATAAAACTTGCTACGTGCCTATTGGGTCCGCACCCAAGAAATTGAGTTTAATGTCGCTACCACCCCGTCAACTTCAACTCACCATGGGAGGTCAATTTGACACGTTGACCCCGCAGGCGGAAATACAGTATACTCCCTCCTAATGCATACCTGTCGGGAAAGGGGAAAAACTATGGGTTATTAGGGAGTATGGGGTATTTGAGAGGTATCTACAGCCAAAATGGGGGTTCAGGAGATGTAAAAGGTATGCATTATGAGGGAGTATGCATTATATGTGGTATGCGTTAGGAGGGAGTATACTGTACATCACTTTCGACTGTGTACTCGCATTTGAATGGGACAGAATGAATGAACGAGATAAGGGCAACGACGTCACAACAACACAGCGAAGTGGGGTACAGTAAGAGGAGCTCAATCCAACAGTATGATTATTATAAAAAGCAACGAACTTGAAGGATGGTATCCAATGAAACAATTGCGCAAATACGTTGTCCCCGATGATCCTTCCTGTCAAAAAATCTAGGTCGCGATTTGAGTCATCCACATTGGCATGGTAGGTTGGGATGCTTGCTGAGTGGCTGGGACGGCCTAGGTATGTCATCCATTGCATATCGGCGCTGCTTGTGTTCATCCAACCCATCCTCAGCTAGTGGTGTCGAATCAACTCGTTTCGAGTCGCTGTGCGCGTTGCTCATTGCACCGTCCTTTCCACATTGTACCTCATCCATGTCCGCCATTGCCCCGGCACTCTTGATCCCCCTATGGTATGCTCCCATCAAGCTTGGTGCTTGGGGGCTTGTTCTCATGTGCAGATCGTTTGTCTGGGTTTGGGAAGGTTCCCTAGGTATATTGTTATCGACTGTTTCACTGTATCAGCTGTGGTCGATTGCTCCTGCACGGACGCGCGTCATCTCTCCCCCTCGATCAATGGCTCTCGATGCATCGTCAACCTGTCCACCTCGCCCTGCACATGTCGGGGTGCTCCTCCCAACCTTCCCATCAACCCCCATGACCGCGCTTCTGTGCGCATTGCGTTCGGCCTTGGCTTTGCCACCTGGGTCAACTTGGATGTGTGGGGCTGCACAGTGCATCACGCAGGTTGTCGGATGGTTCGTAATGCTTGTTAGTGCCTCTCCCAGTTGTCCACACCCTCCTCACCCTCTCTCAACGCTCTCAGATCAATCATCTCAGCTGCTGCCACCACTGTGTGCGCTTTGATGTCATCGTGACCATTCATATCAATGTGCTCTGTTGCCCGACGCAGTGTGAGCCTCCTCGGTTTGGACATGGCGCCAAGGTGGCCAATGCAGAGCCAGCAATGAGGGAGAAACTCAGAATGTGAGCTGTCAGTGAGACACTGATTGAAGAGAATGAAAGGAGTGAAGAAAGCGGAACGCACTCACCTCGTATGAGAGCAACGAGCGCCACTATGCAGAGCAGATGGGATGCACGGGTCGAAAGGAGTGAGGCTGGCTCACGAAATTCTCGATCTCTTCACTTACTCCAATCGCAGGGAAGGGAATAGGGACAAGAATGAACAAAGAGAGAGATTAAGTGATCAGCATATGAAACGAACGAAGAGAGTGCAACAAGTGAACCATACATACCATTTAAAAATTCTCATCCTTCTGTTCTTTGCACTTACTGACACCATGGGTTGGAATGATTGAAGCTATTGTTGCTTGCTCGAGGTGACTGCCAGTAAGTGGTCACAGTGTGGCCAATTGCCAAGGAGAGGGTGACAACTGGCGTTCTCATCGTTCTTCGGGTCGTGACCCCCTCTAGCAATGATGATGGTGGCAGCAGCGGGCTTAGTGTCGGTGCAGCGCAGTGACCTGACGGCCGTCGAACTTGAAGCAACAGCATGACTAATCTCCCTTCTCTCATTGCTGACTGGTGTCACCTTGCTTAGGCACACTGGCACTCCATTGCCAGTGGCAGCCCATATAACTTAGTCCCTTACTAGTAATATGATATATAGTAGAGGCACAATATGAGTTACCTTGCTTGTCAAGGTTTCTGTCGCCCCCATAAATCATGGGAAAGTAGAGCCCCTAAAACGGCGCATATCTCAATACAGAGGGGGGCGAGTGAAGCAAGACGACGTCAGGAGGACGAGTTGTAACGTTATCGCTTGACGGGCTCTTA
>JBBPOF010000072.1:0-55864 GCA_038091315.1 Porphyrellus cyaneotinctus | reverse complement strand
GGACACCAATCCAGATGGTGACAGGACCTACGACCGGTTTCTTAGCTTCGATTGTTTCTTCATCCTCGACCTCTTCTTCACCCTCGACCTCTTCTTCATCCTCAGGCGCTTCGTCGACCCCAACATTCTTGAAACGAACAACGTCTATCGTCGTAAAGCGGATCTAGAGATCCCGGTTAGCAAACTCCATGATATGATGGGATATTATAACTGACGGTGTGAGCGTCCATAACGTCGACAACCTTCCAGGCCAAGTCGTGGTTCCAGACCTTCGTAATGGGATGTGAAAAGACTTCGCGCAGCTCCTTCAAACGGCGCTGGGCCTCAGGTCCGCGGGGCGGGGACCACTGCTCCTTGCCCGTTCGATAAAGCAACGTGGGCTCAGAATGCAACCCTGCATAGTATGCCTGAGCTTCTGCATCTGAGACAGCGTGCGGATCAGAAGAGTAGGAAGTAGCGCTGGACGCGGGGTTGGGGTCACGGCCCAGAGAGGAGACGGTCAACTCGGTGACGGATGGGGAGACAGTAGCGTCCTTGTGAAAAGAACACTGAACTTCCCTGTATCTCTTGGCAAATTGAATGCATTCCTCAATAAATTGGGAAGAGAGCACTGACAGAGAGAGGGAAAACGAGATGGTTAGTATGGGATAACCATAAAGAAACCAAGGGATAGACTGGTGTGTGAAGCGATTTGACTGTGTCGCGAGTAAATAGTCGAGACTAGGAATCGGACAAGGTTGGGGGTTATGTCCAAGTTGTAACTGTCAACCCCTATGATTTATATACTACTATTTAGGGGATGATATTATTCATGGTGTCAAATTGATTAGGTCAATTTAGTAGTGAACTAAATAGATTCCTAACAACCAATGGATCTCCCAAGTTGCGGCAGGGAGCCATTTCGTCGAGCCCCTGTGTGACACGAATCAATGGAAATTGGTACAGTAGTACCGCAGTTTATTTGAGTTGAAAGCAGTGACGGTGTGGCGGTGTCGACATTATGTATCCAAATTTGTCGTGCCTGCTCATCTCTCCTCACTCCCGCCATGTCCTTCCTCGCTCGCTGGTTTCGTAAGGTCAGCAGTCGCTCCATCTCCACTTCCAAACCTTTCATTAACCATGTTTGACAGGGGAAGTCCGAAGATTACGAAACAGTCCTTTCTGGACTGGCGACAGATGTGCAGAAGCGTCAGACGCGTCTGGCTGAGATCCGCCTGCGCGAACGACGCACAACGCTGCAGTTCACACTTGGGACGTTTTGCGCCTGGTTTGCGTATGTCAGTCTATGGTATACGCGTAGGTTGCCATCGGCGTGGCACGACTCGAACGTCGGGACGGCATGCATGGTCGTCGGGCCTGTTCTGTATGTGGCATCGTGGATATTCTACACTGAGTGGCGAGCTCATTTCGTACTTTGTAGGATTTTGTTTGCGAGGAGAATGATGCAAATATGGTACTCGTGGAAGGGCAACCGCGAAGGTGCGTTTGACGTTGCGACGCTGCACTTCCCCTTTATACGTAACTTATTCTTTGCGTTTAGAAAAGACACTCAAGGAGGTGCTCAAGAAGCAGCGTGATACGATAGAAGATATCAAGAAGAAAACGAATTATTACAACACGCGAAATCTCATTGAGAAATACGACGAACCGTCATCGCTCACTCCAGACGCAACACCCTTGCGGAGGCGAAACGTTCCCCTTCCTTCCTTGCCCCAGACTCCACTAGTTTCACAGTCACCTCCCCTGCCTCCTCAGCAGCAACATCTGCAAACGCCAAATGGGCAGGTTCGAGGCCCGGTGTTACAGCTCTCCCGTGTGTACTACTGTTCTGCCGGTCACTTACCGCGCTGACTCGTGACCATTTAGCAATTCCTCAGCCCATCCAAGCTGCACGTAAACGCTGGTACGACAAACTTGCAGACGCGATTCTGGGCGATGATGACGACCAATCCGTGACCACCGCTGCTTCACGCTATGCACTCATTTGTCAGAAATGTTTCACCCACAACGGTCTCGTGAAGGAAAACGTGTGGGAGGATACGCGTTAGTTCCCTTGCATGATTGCGACGTGCTGTTTGTTCACAATTACCTGGACAGAATATGCTTGCCTCAAATGTGGCTTCTTTAACCCCTCGGCGCGATCGAAGAAGCGCGCTGCGCAGCGCACGCCTTCACCACCATCATCGCAGCACCTCTCACCTGATCAGGTGCCGCAGCAGCTGCCATCTACCACGTCTCCTGAAGGTAAACCAATATCGAGCGGGGTGCAACTAGCTCGGGGCGATGATACGATGCAAGTGGATGGGGAGTAATGGGTTTCCAGACTTTGTGTTGTACGATCACAGTACCTGCATTCCGCTCCTTTAGCTTTCTCCAAGGTCCAGGGTGTCTATACTAGGTAGTTGCAGTGTGGCATTTTTCTCTGGAACGAAGTTTCATGCAATGAACTTGACCATGGCTAGTGCATGTGGGTACGACGACATGAATGTTTGAGCTATAACATCACCACTGACCACTGCAACCGCTGATATGTCAATCCAGTTTTTTCCACCTGTTGGAGTCTTGCTGTCACTGACACCTCACCCTTTCCAAAGACGTCGTCCCACATAGCATTCCAAGATTCGGGACAGTGCTGAAACATGTCGAATACCCGGCCTGCACATTCTCCACGGAAGATTCCTTTCTGCTGGTTTCCGGCATGTTCACCACATATCATGGATCCAGGTTGACAGGATAAGAGGCCAGCTAATGCTTTTGCCAAGTGGAATTGATTCTCCTCTGGAAAAAAATGGAACAAGTTGGATGCGTAGATCACCGCACAGCGACCAGCGAGTTGATTGAGCGACGTCAAGGTGGACAAGTCTGGTTTCTGCGTTGATGGAGGCTTGTCGAAAGGAGAGAAAACTTGCAATATGTTGGGATCGAATACGTCCCCGGCGACAAAGTTGATCGGGTAGGTTTCTGGCATCGTATTGAAGAGGGCATGGCCCATGTGAAAGAACTCTTGAAAGACGTCAGTTGTTGGCTGCCATGGTCGCGGAACCATGATATCATTTACCCTGCTTTATATCAGTTGTCACGACGTTCTTGAGTGGGAAGCCATCTGCCACGGCTTTCCTGGCATCCACGCCGACTAGGCATGCAATACCGTCAAGATTCTGTTGAAGATTTTGCAACTTTGAGTACTCACAGCAGCAACCGACATCCAGTAAGATCCCGTCCGAACGTTCTTGACCAAGTTTGATAATCCTTCCGTACTCTGGCAGCGTGGCGATCCCTAGCCTGGATGCAAATCAGTGTAATTTACGCGGCAATGTCGAAAAAGGAACCTACTGGAGGAATGTGAACCACCTGATACACGGGTAGGGGAATATCTACATCCAGGTTCTGTTCATCATCTACGATGCACTCGAGCACGACACCACTGACCTTGTATGCTTTTTCCTGCACTTCTAAAATGTGAGTCCTAAGGTCATCATCGTTGTCGATCCCGGTCTCTGCCTTGAAGAACGTCGCTTGTTCCGGAGAGAGCTCGTACGCTGCATTGAGCGGTTCTATGTCGGGCTTGACGACCCGCACGAGCTTCATGTCTCCAGTTCCAGCGCGTACTGTGACAGTCTGCATCACCATTGTTGAGCACAAAGTCGACTCGAGAGCGACTCACTTTATACCTTGCACATGACACAACAGCTCGCTTTCGCTCCCAGCGGTGACTTGGTCTGCGCCGCAACAATGTTGTGTGGCGTTCGAGAATGACTCGATTCGACCTCACAGTGACAACCATCAACGCGCAGCAACAATGCTTAGTCCCCCCGAACCGATAGGAACATTTTGATCGCATCGATGTCGGCCAGATGGTGCCTTTGGTGTGGTCCGCAATCCTGCTGACTCCTCAATGCTGACAATGGAATTCCTCGTGGCGAGGACCCTCGTACGATCATCGGATTGGTGTGCGAGGAGCAGAGCTACACGACCGTTCGAGGCCTGTCATTGCACGTGAAATGGGGTGTGGTCAACGTAGAAACGAAAAGACACATACCATCACTCATGCGATGACTGGGAAGCAATTGGCACGAAGCAAACTGCGGGCGCAAGGGAAATCTCGAAGTACATAACATCCTTTGGCAGTTGCAACCCTAATTCAAGGTTACTCTTCCAAAAAGTTGGGGGCCGCTCTGGTTACTCGGATGCATGCGTAGCCCCTGCGCTGCACGACAAAAAATCTGAATCAAGATCGACTCGAACTAACCAAGTTTTATAAAGTGAAGCCGTTCATATGGGCGCGAAAATACGCCGGGGGCGAGATGGAATGTCACCACGGTAAGCCGCCTGTGATTCGGGCGGGATGGCATTCTGCGAAAACGAGGATAAACCCAACCACCGGATTACCATGCAGCAGCAACTTGAAGTAATGGCAAGTTGAGCAAAAGAGCATGACATGAGAGGTATGCCCTTCAGAACTGAGCAGGCCCAAATGCACGCTATCTAGCCCTTGGTCTCTGAGATCTGAGTACTGAGTACTGAGTGTTGAGGTGGCTTCCGGGGCGCAGATTTCACTGGCTAATAGACAAGGTTTGGAAATTGGCGATAGTACTAGTAACAAATAATCCGCGTAATCACGTGCGCGATCCGATCCATGTCTTCGACTGACCAGCAAGAACCTGAGGCACCTGAGGCTATCCAGCCTGTACAAGTCCTCTATTGCGAGAGTATGACACCTCCCTTCCGTTACATCTCCCACCTGAACACATTCACATCTCTCTCGACACAGTTTGCACGTTTCCTCCAGAGTACTGTGAATTCGGGTCGAGTTTGACCAGGTGCAAAGAATGGCTACATGCGGCTCACCCCCAGCTATTCGAAAAGTACTACTCGGAGGGTGAGCGATCTCTACTTTATCGCGTGGTCAAGTACTTGGTAATCGTCATCAGAGGCTCTGCAGTCGAAGCTTGGCACGCTCAGTTTGGAGGCTCAGGCCAAGCTTGAGAAGGACACTGCGAAGAAAGAAGCAAAAGCAGAGGCTAAGGCAGATGCTGCCCTTAAAAAGAAGATGGTACGCTTTTCACCTTGTCAGTCTCCTAACCAGTACTGAGCAGTTGATGTCTATATCGACAGGCTTCGCAAGTAACGATCAAGCGCATCGAGAGGAACAAGCGCAAGTTTGTCACGGCTATCCATGGGTTTGAAGTTTTTGGTGGGTTGCTTCGCAGTGCCTTTCCAAATGACGACCTTGCTGATGAACGCGCGCCGTGTGCATGGTAGACATTGAGTTAAAGAAGGCAGCCAAGTTCCTCGCACAGAAATTTGCAACAGGCGCGTCTGTTACGAAGAATGCACAAGGGCAAGAAGAGATTGTCGTTCAAGGAGACGTCGCTGACGAAGTCCTGGAGCTGATCGAGAATAAGACTGGCCCTCTCAAAGGGATCCCTGCAGAGAATGTAGAAATAGTGGAAGATAAGAAGAAGAAAGCGGGAGAGTTGCCGTGAACGATTGCATTTGTATACTACTATGTATGATGTCAACGATGATGTCATTCTGGCACGTTGAGACTCTACTCCCAACATCCGTTCGTTCCCTGAGTCAGTGACGCCCATGTTGTCAATCAAAACCACACTCTGTCGAACTCGCCCAAGTCACAGACTTTCCCGTACCATCCACAACAGCTACACCGCTCGACGACAACTCAATCCTCCTAACCCTGTTGCACACGGCGCAGAAAACTACTTTGTGGAGGGTGACGACACGCCACCATCAAACCCCTCTATCTACAAGGTAGATGCAACCTCAGACGCTGTGGAGAGTGCGTACGAACCGCCTTCTGGACCGTGGAGCCGGGCGGGCGCAGGAACGGAGGAGTATCAGACCCTCAGCAAGAAGGAACCGTATGACGTGCCTAACGGCGGAGACGCAAAGCTGAGGTATGGAGGGACTAAGAGGTGTTACGAGGACAAGGGTCCGGAGACGAGCAAAGCTGGCGGAGGTCCAGAAAGCACCGAGCGTTTTGGCCGGAAACCTGAAGGGCGAACGTGATAAAGCAGTGCATGTAGGTGAATTGAGAGATTCTCAACGGTTAGCATAGTTAACTTGGTCTTGGACAGTGGTTTTTCTGTTCGTGTTTTCATACCGTATTTATGTGGAATCAGGAGATGAGTTGTATGCAATGATAGGCAATCAAGTCAATCCGCCTCAGGCTAACAGGTCGACTACAGGGAGACACGTAAACAAACTCCAAGTCATGTGAATTCACACTATTTCTCGGTTCTTCTTCGGTAGGGTCGTATGGTCTAGAATCAACCCTATCTTTGCCTCGTGGGCGGTTTACCATCATTGGCGTACATTCCATCAACCAACATTCCACTAGAATGGTTATACATGCCGTTTCTTGAGTGTAATCACCCCGTCAGGATTGGTCGTTCAGACACGAGGCTGCGCACCGTACAGCGGACTATATCTGCTTGCAACCGCCCTCCGTGATTGTAATGGAACCCTCTTCAGCCGTTCAATGTCCCATACGTCCTGCTAGCCAACCCTCGTCTGGGCCCCCCGCGAGGTGCCCTGTCTCGAATGGGCCAATTGATCCCCGTAATAATATGCCAGTCGAGAGTCAAGAATTCGCGCCTGGCCAATCCCGTTACCTCCCAACGATAAGAGCGATTTCCTCTATACCTCGCCCTCCAGACACTGTGTATGGCCATCAAACCAACAGTGAGTCTAGATATCTCGTTATCATCTATCTCCTCACCTGTATCATCAGCGCGAGAGAACTGGGAATATCCCTCTCCACAGCAGTTCTATAATGCGTTGCTCCGAAAGGGCTTCAGCATAACAGAGAGACGGATTCAGCCTATGGTTCTCCTCCACAACAAACTGAACGAAGACGCTTGGAAAGAGATTTTTCGGTGGGAATCCCGTTTCCACGGAGGGTACGGTCATAGATCTATCGAAAATCTGGGTATTCACTCGCTCCATCAGGAACACGGAAGCAGCAAAACTTGAACTCGCATCGTTTTCAGGCATTCATGGCCACCTTTCTAACAAGGCTCGCTTTTACAAATTGGGAAGGCAGTTGTTCCCTTCTTATTTCACGTACGTGTCTTTCATTCAGGAGAGATCGATTTTGAATAAGCTCTATCAACAGGCTTCCCGATCCCTTTGATCGACACGATTGGATTGTTCGTCGTCCACGAACTGGAAAGAAGGCTCGATATGTCATTGATTACTATGGCGTCAAGCATTTACACAGTGAAACGGAGTTGGTTATTGATGCTCGACCAGCATTGGACGGCTTTGATAACGCCAGGATGAGAATCGTTACGATGGTGGGTAGGATACTTTCTACCCTCTGTGCGGCCACCGCCATAATCTCCCGTGTAACAACGGGGGAACCAATGGTCAAGTATGGCGTGTGCGTACTTGCTGTCGGGATATCTGTGTTTCTCGGTAAACTTGTATTCGTAATTTGAGCAAAAGGCATCTTTATGTATACATCCAAGCTCCACGCTCAGTGCACGTAGCTATGCTGTCCCGCAGCCCAGTATTTAAACACTGATGCCTTGACTCGCGTGTGTTGTGTCAGTCGTCGCGTTGTTTAGTCGGATTGATGAGGCGAGATATGGCTACCTTTCAATTCATCACGTCATCCGCACTCGACGCAAGGGGTATGACGAACTACAAGAATGCCTGGTGTACTGAGGTACGCTAAATTCGCGTGATGTGATCGGAGACCAACTGTCGGCCCTCATTTGGACATTTGTGATTCAAGCGAGGGTGACTTCAGTGTGACACCCTCTCTGAAGTCACATCACCATCGCTTGTTGCAAATCTTGCAAATGCTGAACCTGCGTCAAACCGGTGAGTTCTTCCTTTTTCGCTCGCTTCTGTGATCTCATGTCGTATTCAAATGACGTTACTGCTAGCTCTTCCTCCGCTACGCCTACGCCTACGATTGGCTTAACAATTAGAGCGACGAACAATTTATGAACTACCAAAGTTTGTCTAATCGCCGAGCACCGCAATTGCACAACCCTCGTTTCAGTCACACCGAACCTCCCACGTTCATTCGACAGGCACTTGTGATGTCAGTCATGTAAATGTTCGGGCCAAGGACAAAGGACATCCTCATCGCTCCGTAATCACATCCAATGAAAATCACCTATGACGCCATCAAAATGGCCTGCAGGTAGGGCTCGCGGAAGGGAATATGCCAATGACGAATGGTGCTTTCGTGCACGCTCGCATTGAAACTTTCTTTCAGCTTGTATCACACCTCCGGTCCTTTCATCCTTTGTGACGAGCCTTTCACCTGTTCGTTGAGCTGTCAAATTGTGAGGTATAAAGACGGTACGTCTTGCCCCAGTGTATTCGCCGTCGAGTACTCATCGCCATTCCTCATTCGCATCATGTCGCACTACCACAATCCCCTCCACGCTCCTGTACCATCCGAATTCCACTCCAGTTACACGGCCTTGTGCCATGCGAACCCACCATTGGCACCACCTTTTCCGACGTCACTTCCTCTATCCTTCAAGCGTGTTCCACAGACTCCGAGGCTCTTTTCATCACCCCGTCGGACTGGCCCCCAGGTGCCGATCGTATTCGAGCTGATTGGAGCGCCTAGCCGTGGCCTTGGGATACCCATGCGAGAACTGGTCGTTCGATCAGGTGGTGCCCTGGACCGTATGATTGTGGACGCCAATGAGCCCGTGGGATACCTGATGTCCGGTCCTCTCAGAATTCGCCAAGTGTCCTTGAGAGTTTTGGTAATATCCGAGCACGCGTTTGTCTCAAGTCGCTGATATCTTGCTATGCAGTGGCCTGGCTATGATCACGTGGATTGGTCTTATTCTGTCGACCTATTTTCATCTGCTGGCCCAGTGACGCGTGGCCAGCTAGCCGTTCAAATCGCCTCTGCCTTTTCAGAATACGTATCGGTGAGTCCTAGTCTTTCTCAGTCCAGTTTCGAGCGTTGATTTCCATCGACTTTCGCTTTAGCAAATGACATCTCACACACCTTGTGCGAGCGCCGCGAGCTGGCGTCTAGGTAGCCGCACTTCAGGCGGTATAGCCTTCGAGCGCTTGGTGCTCATAGCTCTGTGGAACGCTTGTGATGACCATTGGATGGCAGAAGTTTATATCGACTCTCGCTAAGTGTTGCTTGGACTTTTGTTTTCTTGCTTCGCCTTGGGCCGTTTAACCCCAGTGCGGTAACCTACATTAAATAGTGTTAATGTTTCCTTTATCTGTGATGCACTGATAGCTTATTACATGGTCTAGAAAGCTTAATTGGCGTTTGTACCGTGATCCGATAGATTTCACAATTATCTGAATTAGATGTTATGTTAGGTCTTTCTTGCGGAGCGTGTCAGTCACCGATCAATCCGGCGCCTGCCATCAAGCCTGCCCTGCAGAGGTGAGCTGTGCATGTTTTGCCGCAGGCGCCTCAGATAAGTTCTCCTTGGCAATTCTCGCGATTCGGCACAACTTCGGTTGCGCCGCATTGGCGAGGCTCCAACCATTATGACTAGGAGGCAATGTCAGAAGTATAAATCCTTCACATCCTTCCACCACTTGCTGTGACACGTTTTGATCACTTTTCGACGCTGTGTCCTTCTATTGAAGGAGATCATTTTTGTGGGCGCCCCAGGCGTCTTATACTACCATTTAAATGTCGCTACCCTCCATCGTATCTCCCCTCAGCACCATGCCAGAGGAATCTGAGTTGTGGACGAGCGACAACTCCCCCATCCCCGTCTTACGCCGCGCTCCGGTGTTGTCGGATACACACGGGGAGTCCATACAGGTACTCAAGGAGACGCTTGCGTTCAACGGAGACATCCCCTCTGGCAGTCAGACGAGCACTCGCGACGGCAACCTCCGCCGAGCAATATCACACCGAATCTCTCGAGTAGCGACGACGACGCTGGGGCGGAGCCTTTCCGAACTACGCCGGTCGCGCAGTGCAAGTCGGAGTCGCGTACAAGACGGCGACGGCGGGGATATCCGGATTAGGAAGGTGCCTGCCAGCAAACTTGACAGACGTCCGGTGTCTCCTTCTCGAACTGCCACTGATGCGCATGTCTTTCTTGAGACGGCTAGCAAATTTGCTTCCGCCAACGACGGTCCCAATCATTCTGCACATACACACGATCCCGCCATGCACACAGACCAACAGAATGGAAAGTCTCCCGTCCCCGAGGTTCCCGTACCTGCGCTACTCCAGCAAGGCGTACCCATGACCAAAGTCTCTGCGAAATCACAAAAGAGCTATATATTCAAACTTGATGCTGATCAGGGTCAGATCATTTGGGAATCCAAAAAATTGAGAATCAGTACGTTTGCGCGACTCGTTTTTGGACCCACGTCCACCTTCTTGACTCCCACGTTCAGTTCCCATCGAGAACATCAAGGAGCTCAGGTCGGGGTCCGATGCGAGGTATTACCGCCAGCAGTTTCAGCTCGCGCAGCAATACGAGGATCGATGGATCACTATCATTTATCTACTAGATGGACAGTACAAGACCCTCCATCTGATTGCTTCGTCATCAGTTGCATTTCAGCTCTGGGACATTACGTTGAGAAAGCTCTACGCAATCAGACGGGAACTCATGACGGGCCCTGGAAATCAAGAGATCCGGCACGCTGTCTGGATCAAGCAGTGCTGGAAGTCAGCTGGCGAGGAGAATAACCAAAGACTGTCTTTCGAGCAGGTGGAAAGATTGTGTAGACGATTGAACATTTACTCGTCCCAGGAGGACCTTATGCGGCTGTTTACGGTAAGGCTGTTCCACACAAGATTTTTCGACTGGCTATCGACGGTCGGTAGAGTGCAGACTCGCAAAATCGCCAATGCCTCGACTTTGCCGACTTTCAGACGTTCGTCAAGCTTCTCAAAGCTCGCCCTGAGATCGATTTGTTGTACAAGAAGCTGTGTTCAATGAACAGCGGAAAGCTCACGTTTAATGTGTTTGATTGCTTTATGCGAGATACCCAAAAGGTAAGTGTTATATGATCATGTTTTTCGCTAGGCTGATCTGCTTCAAGTCAACTCTCACGCTACCCGAGCTCGAGAACCTTTTCGTGCGCTATAGTACAAGGACATCTGACGGTCGCGCTGCGTCGAACAAGGCAGATCTTACCTGTCTTACGATGTCCCTGGATGCTTTCACTGCCTTCCTCTTTTCCTGCGATAATTTGGCTTGCATGGGCCAGAGTGGAAAAGTTTGTCAACCGATGACATATCCCTTGTCGGACTACTTTATATCCTCGTCGCACAACACGTATTTGGTTGGAAATCAACTCGTCGGAACCAGCACCGTCGAAGGTTACATCCGGGCCCTCCTGCACAGTTGTCGTAGCGTTGAGCGTATGTTGATTTCCCCCCCTCGTGCTCGCCCTCGCTGACAATGGAATCGCAGTGGATATTTACGATGGAGAACATGAGCCAGCAGTGTTCCATGGCAAAACCTTGACTTCCAAGGTGTCCGCTCGTGAGGTCTGCGAGGCGGTCATGAAATACGCTTTTGTAACCTCGCCTTATCCGATAATCATCTCAGCTGAGATTCATTGTTCTGTCTCCCAACAAGAGATGCTCGCCAATATCATGCACGAGGTCTTTGGAAAGGCGTTGGTTAGCGCGCCGATTGATGGGAAGCCGTTGTCCGGGCCATTGCCGAGTCCGGAAGACCTGAAAGGTCGTGTTTTGTTGAAAGTTGGTGTGCCCGTCAGATGTTCTCAAAGCGATTGCTGACCCGTGTCTATTCAAGGCGAAGAATCTCTACGTCTCTGAAAGCGAATCCTTGCAGGAATGGGATCTCATGCTCGATACTGAATATTCCTCGACTGAAACGTCCTCGTCGGATTCGGACATCGTACATGAGATAAAAGAGGAATTAAAAAGAGTCAAAACGTTTGAGGTGGAAGCCGTCAAAGGTAAATTGGTCACGACAACTACTGGTCATCGTGACGCTTGGCTGAGCGTCACGCCGACGAAAACAACAGAGTTGAAGGAAGAGTTCCGAAAAGCGCGAAGCGTCTTCGATCGTGTTCGCGGTCGGCATTCCTCCCCCGAGCACTCTGCCATTGCTGAACTTGCCAACACTGCGATGAAGATCTCTGCCACGGTCACCGAGCCTCCCAGATTGGAGTCAAGACCAGAGCACAAAGCCAAGATGTCTGTCGCTCTCATCGCGCTTCTGGTTTATACCGTCGGCGTGAAATGCCGTGGAATCAACAAGAAGGAACATTATGCGCCCGAACACATGTTCTCCCTCTCTGAGACGACGATGAACAAGATGCTCAAGCAGGGTGTTGGGGATCTGATCAAGCACAACAAGACGCACTTGGTTAGAATATACCCGAAAGGCACAAGAGTGAGCTCGTCGAACTATCTCCCCCATCGGTATTGGGCGGCTGGTGCACAGCTGGTTGCTATCAATTGGCAGACATTCGGTACGTGAATACGATATGTTATCGGAATTTGGTCTGAGTGTGGCGCCGTGCGCCTCGAAATTAACGAGCTTCCATCCTAGATCTGGGGTACATGATCAATCACGCAATGTTCCAAAGGAATGGAAGAGCCGGTTACGTTCTCAAGCCGGAGGTCCTCCGCAAGTCTGATGACCCCCGTAAGGCTGATAAGGAACACCTTCATGAGCACAAGCGATATTACCTGGAAGTGACCGTGAGCCCTCATACCCCGCCGCGTTTTCCGGCCACACCTGATGTGTGGATGCTGTGGTGGTTCTTTCATAGGTCATTTCGGCTCAGCACTTGCCCCGCCCAAAGGACGCTACAGGGCACGAGATCATGGACAAACACGTTGATCCATACGTCGAAGTGTCTGTTCACACTCCAGACTGGAGTCATCCGAGCAGCTCCTCCTCGTTCCTCTCCCCACCCGGCTCTGACAATTCCACTCCCTCTTCATCCACTAGTCATGTGTATGCGCGCCGATCGGTCACGACGATGCGGACAAGTTCGGTGAAGAACAACGGATTCAACCCGGTGTGGCAAGAGACGCTGAGACTGCCCTTTGAGTGTGTGGGCGACATACGTGATCTCGTGTTTGTGCGGTTCGCCATCCAGCGAGACGGGGAGTCTGACGGGGAACCTATCGCGGTGTATTGCATCAGTCTGGAAAATCTTGCGATGGGTGCGTTTCGTTTCATCATGGGCGCTGGATGTACTGACTGGATGTAGGGTACCGGCATTTACCTCTTCACGACTCGCAAGTGTCACAGTACCTGTTTTCGACGCTGTTCGTCAGATGCGCGGTCCACGACGCCTAACGCGATGGGAGACCGCGGGCTTGCATACTTGGATTCTCTCCAACTTGTACCACATTACACAACATCTCATCGCGACATAAAGTCGACATTTGCATTCATGTGTATCTATACTATATCCGACGGCGGCGCGGTCACAGGTAAATAATTTAAATAGCATATACCCAATCTTTGGGGGTGGTTAGGACCGCCATAGACAAGACTGACGCCGTGGGAACATCTCTTCATAACCCGCCCTTTCACGCCCTCAGGGCATACTTTCTGACGGGTTTACGCTGTAAAAATCCACAGCTCGAGTTCTGTCAGTTGTTACTTTGCTGCTTTGACCTCATCCCGCAAAGCTGCAAAATGGAACAACCACGGAAACATGCAGAGAACTTCCATCGCCTCACAGGAGTCGTAAATTACCACTTGACGTCGAACGCTAAACCTTTGGTGATCATTATCATTGATATCCTGCTAATGTACTCAATAACATTACGTCAACCGTGAACACTGGTGAGCGATGACAACCTCCTATAGACACTCCTCACGAACGTACTACAAGTAGGGGCTATTGTAAGTTTTTTTCGATTATCGTGACTCGTGTCATCACAGAACAATGTCTGACGACGGTCGACCTGCAACTACTATTGCTCAAGCCCCTTTCGACGATATCGGCGCCGATATCATCCTCCACACATCGGATCACCTCGACTTCCACGTCATGCTCACTCTTTCGTCCCCCTTTAAAAGGCTTGTTCTCTCTTCCACAGCCCTCGGGTGCGAGCGACGGCGCGGCTCCAAAACCTGTCTCCATTGACGTCCCAGAAGACAGCCTGACGCTAGACACCCTCCTCCGTTTCCTCTATCCCAACACACGTCACATCGTTCCACGATCTACTCCATCACAGCCGCCTCGAAATACGACATGTCCACCGCGCTCGACAAGATGGCCAACCCAGTACAGAGGCAGTACGTCAAGGCGCACTCGCTCCAGGTGTACTTAATCGCCTATTGGAATGGGTTGGAAGGACACGGCAAAGGTTGCTGCCGGGTACTGTCTCGATCCAAAGGTGATGAAAGACGATGCGGTCGTTCGGAGTGGCGTACTCAACTACCCGGGAGCGGCCATCGCGTACCACAGGCTGGAAGAGTATCGCATCTCATTCCGCGACGCGCTGGACGATGAACTGGAAGAAATAAAGCAGACAATGACTAGGGATGTCAACTGCAAAGAGGAAAAAAAAAAAGGCATATCGGGCGGTTGCTTATATGAATGGGTTATGAATTATTCGGTGCAACTCTACACCACGACGCTGGCTTGTCCCAGAAGGGAAGCCTCGAACATCCTTTCCAAGGCCTTGGCTGACTCGGAGGAGGAGTCATCTTGCAAAGAATGCGATCTGGACGTGTTGTCTTGTATCGCAGTGTTGCTGTACGGAGTCGCATCCATGGTCGATCGAATGTGCTCGGAGGTACGGTGGATCGAAATGAACGTGAACGGTTTGGGTTGACTGACTGGACGCGTACATGCAGGTCAAACTTCCCTGAGCAAGGTTTCGGGACCTCCGTGGACCACAGGTTCGTGTGCATGATCCTACCCTAGGGCATGGAGTGCTCGTCAATTCCACCAGTAGACCTAATTAGCCATTATGTACGAGCTACAAAGATTGAATTACCATCACGATAGATTCATTTTAGGTTAGGGGCCTAGACGCCGTTAACTACACTCCATCACCGAGCCATGTCTGACGACGCTCGGCCACCACCACACACGACCGCCCGCGCCCCCTTTGACGATGTCGACGCAGACATCATCCTCCACACCTCCGATCACGTCGATTTTCGCGTCTTTCGCCTCATCCTCACCCTCTCGTCCCCATTTTTCCAAGGCATGTTCACCCTCCCACAACCCTCTGATTCGCCTCCAGGGAATACCCCCAACACCACTTCGTCCGACACGACGACGGGGTCCTCGTCCTCGAACTCCAAACCCCCGTCCATCGACGTCCCCGAAGACAGCGCCACGCTCGACACCCTCCTCCGCATCCTCTACCCCAACACCCACGCGCCCTCATTCCGCGACCTCTTCCACGCGCGCAACGTCGCCATCGCCGCCTCCAAATACGTCATGTCCGCCGCGCTCGACGCGATCGCAGACAAGATCGAGACGCAGTACGTCGCGTCACACCCGCTCCAGGTGTACTTGATCGCTTGTCGGATGGGGTGGGAAAACGTGGCGAGGGCCGCGGCGAAACAGTGTCTCGATCTGGGGCGGATGCCTGACGACGGGTTGGACGGGGATGATTTGTTGCATTATCCGGGTGCGGGGGTCGCGTATCATCGGTTGGAGACGTACCGCGACGCGTGTCGGAGGGCGTTGGCTGATAGGCTGGACGAGTTGAATTTGTTCAATGAGGAGGATAGCTCGGAGTGTGAAGAAGACTCGGAGAACGCTGATCAGGGTATATCGGCGTATTGCTTGCATCGGTGGGCAGCGCGGTACCTCGCCAACATCAAGCAGGCGATGTGGAAATGTCCGAGAAAGGAGAAGCTGGATGCTTATTCGTTGGCTCCCGAGAGAAACTGCGGACACTGCAGTGTCTACATGGCATCGGAGATTGCGACAGCGCGGTTGGAAGTCGCGTCCCGGATCGACGACGTTCTTGCCGAGGTACAGTGTGGTTCTGAACGAACGCGAACAGGATGAGTTTACTGACCAGCATACAGGTCGAACTTCGTTTTAGCTCATGATTCCTATCGGCTAGATTACCGACTCGATTTTGATTTTTGGGGATAGAAGAGGCAAACGCGAACCACATTGCATTCACCCTTTTGGAAGACATGCACATTTTTCCATGGTATACACAAGCAAAGATCATTTGGTATGACAAGTAAGACATCGGACAGTCGTAAAAAACGAGTTATAGACCTTCAAAATACAGCTGTTATGAGTGAGATGGATAGCGAGAAACAAACACGGGACTATGACGGAAACGTGGATCAGGCGGTGAGTGGGGCCGTTGAGTAATAAGGAAGGGGCATCACACTGGTCGCATGAGCGATTAAACGTATTTTGAAGCTGGAGACTGTTTACTTGGGAGGTGGAGTTGGGGGGCCTGTCGAGAACGACGATCGATTCAGGCCATGCGAAATACACACATAAGACGCACCAAATAGGCCAGGACGCGCAGCGGGAGTCATTGGTCTTGGAGAGACAGGTCCAGGAGCGACAGGTGGCATTACAGCAGGATTAGCTGATCAAAAGTCGTCAGTGCACAGGTCTACGACGACAGGCGGCACGCACGTCGCCACTGAGCCCAAGCAGGCAGATTCGGTTTCGGGGCTTCGATAGCTGGCATTGGGGTTGGAGCGGGTGCAGGCGCAGGAAGGCCCTTGGGTACTCTTTCCCGTCGTGTCGACTTGTGCACGACTTTCCACGCGGGACGGGCTTGGATGGGTGGGCCGTCGTCGATCAGTGGAGGGGTCACTGGCGCTGGAGGCGGCGCGAGTGGTTCTTGAAGCTACATAGATGGCACACGAAAATAGAACGAGAATACGTTCATAATTTGATTTAAGATTCGTGATGGATTGTCACATGTGGCACGGCGCACGAGGAAAGGGATCCATATCAGGGTACGTTAGTACAGGTGCGATTGGCGGGCAAAGACGTGTGGGTCGTGCGATGAGCGAACCGGACATCATGCGAGAGTGGGACGGGCGACTCACGGGTGGTGTCCAGTTGGGCGAGTATTCACCACCTGCGCCATGTTTCGACTTGACGGCCATCAATTCTGCAATTTCGCTGTCCGTGTCGTGTCAAGTGTGAGTGGTGACGGCGCACGACGACGACGCACAATTGGAGTTGTCGACGCTCGTCACGAAGTTTGCCCACCTCTGCGAGGAGAATGCGTACTTCGCCTGCAAGCGCTTTGCTGAAATCGTTGAGGTACCTGTCGTGACGAGAAAGTATACGTCAACATGCTGTTATGTATACGAGGGGGGAGGGGATAGAGAAGGAGATCATCGGTTGCGATGGGACACTATGCTCACTTTGGAGGGGCACCATTGTATGGGTTCGGTCCAGGGCTCTTGTTGGACGACATGGGTGGGTGCGATGGAACGATGCTGACGAGGATATGGCTGGAAAGAGGCTTGCGAGGTTGTCGTGGTTGGAAAGGGTGGGCGAGCGGCGTGGATACCACCCGTAAGTACTGGTCGACAGAACGCGAATAGAACGAGGTCGAACACGAGGCACCCCAGGAACGATTCTAATACGTAGTAGAGTATGCTTGATGGAATGTGATGCGACGTTGGTCACTGTCCGATGTTATGCAACGAGCACAACACACACTCCTTATTATCATCCTTCGTGTGGGAGAATGGTTACACGTGACGAAGTATACTAGGGGTATAACATATTCAATGGACAGGATACACGTAGCATTAGCGAACGTTCTTCGCAAAAATATCATCAGATTCTAGTTGCCAACATCATGATACAGTGGCACTCTTCGAATGATATCGCGACAGTGCCTCATTGAGAGATGCCATATCAAAAGCATCGATTGACGTCGAAGGCGCACAATTCGACAAGGTGGTGGACGAAGTGATCGTTAGCGGAGGTGGGTTAGTGGAGATCCTCTCAGTCTTTGTGATCGATTGTGTTTTTGTGGGATGTTTGAGGGAAACACCACTGGATTGCTCGGCCAGCCAAGCGTGTACGATGGGATGATCAACAGTGGGGCAGCAATTGCATGCAGCGAATAAATCGAGATGACAATAAAATAAGGTTGTGGGGTTGTAAAGCGGAAGGGCTGAAAGAGAGTGTTCGAGAGAAGGCCATTCAGAAGAACGGCCGACACACCTGCTTCGAGAATTGCGGATGCTTGACGGGCCGATACATTCCGTGAAACCATGACTAGGGGAACCGTAAGCAAAAGTACGACGCAGAACGATGCAATATCTCTCACGATAAGCGCAAACTACAATACATGCCCTGACTTCGACGCGGCACTGGACGATCACTTGGCCACCCTGCGCGATTGCATCACCAATGAATTTACACACGTGGGGCAGCTCAAGCAACAGCGCCTCTCGTGCATTGTTTGGGACGTTCACAAAATAATGTTGAAAGATGGAGGGTATATTTGGTTTTGGAACTTGAGCAGAAGAAATCGAAAGCAAATGTGTTATCCCTAAATCCAGCAAAAGAGATTCGGCAGCCTCGGCATCGCCTGGAAATTCGCTGGTAAAATAATCTATCAACCACTCGTCAGCCTGGCTGATCTGAACGAACAAACCTAGTGAGGTATAGTTGATTTGAAACGACGGGGATGCAATCGGTGAGGAGGTTCAGATATTTCGTAACTTCGCGTTTTTGTCTACGTTGCCACGCAACATATCCGGGATTCGTGTACGATGGCCTATAGCGACACTGTGAAAATGCGTGCAGCTGTCTCACGAAGCCATAATTCGGGTGAACTTCGGGGCGCCCTGAAAGAGGGGGGTGAGTAGAAATAAAATTGGTGAGCTAGATCCACATGGGCTTACGTTTTCGAACGTATTGAATTGCTGCAGAGACGGAAAGTCGCCGAGATACCATCACTTGGAGTAGGTAACGTGGATACTTGACCACATGATCTTGTGGAGCACGAACTCACGATATGCACAAACGACGGTGGCGCTCCTCGACACGCCCATCACACAATGAACAAGGACCTTGCCACCACGACTGAGGGCTGTCTCAATGAAGAGACACGCGTCAGGAAGGTGGATAAGGAGATCCTCATACTCCGAGTCGTGCACAGGGATAACCATGGCATTTGGTGCAGGATCAAAGGTGTATTCCGTGCAGACTGACAGCAGATGCGTTATTCCAAACTTTTGTCGCACTTCTTGCGATAAGGCTGCTGAAAGACTGAGCAGAGGGGTTAGACTACCCGAGTGGCAAGGTCACCAGTGAACGTACTTTCCAATGTAGAGCTTGTCATCGATGACTGGGTTTATGGATATGGGAGCAGCTGCCCAGGTCATGTTCGTGGTGAACGGGCGATGATGTGGAGTTGGTCGCAGCGAAACGTTTATATCTCGGTAAAAGAACTTTCAAGGCGTACCGGCCGGCATGTCGGCATAGTTTCCATATCTAACTTGAAGGAACCCCCCTGGCAAGGTCCCAAAACCTATCACTGCTGTCCTTTGTCTGTTTGTTGTTCCAGCCATGTTTTTCTGTCTACGGTGCCTACTCGGACATGACTGAAAAAAAGAGGGAGATCATGTGGTGATGTGATGATTCCCAATTCAGAGGATATGAATGACGTCTCGCGTCCAATTATGGGACGCAAAAGAACCGATATTGCCCGGGAAGTACTTACCCTTGATTTCAGTGGAGTCTTCTCGCTGATACGGGGACCTAGTGCTTCGACTTGGTCGATGGTTGCGGTGAGCTGTCACCTTGCAATTGGAAGCCCGCCACGCCATGTCACCCGATTTCATATCCATCGCCACCTCTCGGGCGACGACGATGTTCGTCGTCGCCATCGAGAGCCAATGGACGTGAGCCGGATCTACCCCCTCCGCGGCCGAATAGCGCCGGCATCTCTCGCGCTCGGCCGTAGTACGACTCATATCTTATCGGCCCAAGTTGTCGTTTTCGCGCCGATCCGCGGCCTCAACGTTGCAACGCCCGACATCATGGAGAGTTTGAGTTTGGAGAGTTAACCTTATCGTCCACGTAAACGGCTCGCCGTCCCCCTGGCCAGTCGGTATACATATACATATTGAAATAAGACAGCTCACACTCGCACACAAGGTTTCAAATCCTTATTCACACGAGTTCGCAATGTACACATGATCACAGAAACATACATCACGAATAGATACCTTTTTACCTCCAAGATTACGCGTACATCAGAAAGAATTCAAGTGACGTTTGCCTCTACCTCCGTGCCGCCACTGTGGACGCGATCAACACGCCCACAAGCGCACCAACGACACCAACGACCATGAATCGCGTGTACTCATCAAACTTGGCCGCCATGGGCGAACCAGCACTCGCCAAATTGAGAGTGGTACTTCGGAAAGAATACACGACAACCCCGGTGACGAAACCTGCAACCGAGTAGGCGAGAAAGACGAGTGGAAGCGAGAGCATGATGCTTCGGCGCTGGTAGAGGCGTCAGTACGTCAGCCTCGTCAAGTAAAGAAATCATTCTCACAGAGAGCATCACAAATCCCTCTGCAGACGGACCAGTCCCGCGCGCCATCTCGGTCTTGTAGCGGAAGATGGAGACGAAAGAAGTAATCATACTCAAGACAGAGCACGTGATGGCGACGAGACCGCCAATCCGCGTGATGCTGTCTAAACCAGGGAACGACATGAGCGTCACCGACGCACTGAGGATGATCGCAGACTGGTGTGAAACGGTGAGACGATAAGCACAGTCAGCGTACGCATACGATGACAGGAAACCTCACCACCAAGCATGCACAGGCACCAACCACGAAAAGCGGCGTGGTACTCTCAGGGAGATGACTTCCCTCGACGTCAAATTGACCATAGTCCCTTGCCTTGTCTGCAAACAGGAAAGGTATCCCGAGACATAGAATCCCAAGCAAGAGCTCGAAAATCGTGCGGAGGATGGGCGTGCGTCTCGCGGGCTGTTGATACGAGACATCACGAGGCAACGGTCTATGAGGTCGGAAGTTGACCTGGTGCCAATGCGCTTCAATGGCGATGAGACACTCGAGTTGGACTTTAGACAAGGATGCTCACCGGCACGCAAGAGAATCCGAGCCACCGTCCGAGTATATGCGGGCGTAATCGGATGATTCGGATCTGGATGACACAGTTAGGCATGGCTCGAGGTCGGACGAAACTTGATCCCTACCATTGAGAAGCTTGAACAGTTCTATGCACTCGTCTTGGCTAAAGGGTGGCGCTGCGTTTGGAAGATGCGGGTGTGTGAGTAGACGGTCTGTATACGACCAATGAAGTGCATCAATCGCGTCTTTCCTCGCGTTCTCTACGATCCCCCTCGGGACATGCGCTGGGTGCATCTCGATGAACGCCCAATACCTGTATTCGTCGTCAAGTCCTATCGCGACCGTGTGAGCATCAAACAATGAATAGGGCATCACGGGGGGCTCACTTTCATCCTCGCCTGACGACGCATAGTCATCCGATGGCACTTCACTGAGGACCCGACGATGACGATGGTCCACCCACAAGAGGGCAGAGTCGCCGCCAGCTTTATGCTTCCGCCAGCCCTTCTTGGAATTGCTCCCCACGCGAATCCACATCTCACAACCCTCAGGGACGTCGTCGGACGTATCCATGACGTTCGACACCTCGTCCAGTCTAGTCAGGTTCCGCAGGTCGAGATCCGTGATCGCCCGACTCTCTTCGTTCACGTAGTAGCGAAGACCATGGGGGAGCGCATATTCTGTCCATCCCCGGTTGACGTGGGGACGGCTAGTGGTACCGTATGCGTAGTTGCGTGCGGATCCGTTGACGTCGAATCGTGCTGGCTGTGCCCATTGTGGGACTGGCTGGTTCACAGGTGGGTTTGCAGACCGATACGACTGTACGATCTGGCTTGAGGCGGACTGAGGAGGGAACTGGGTGATGATTGGTGGTGTCGAGGGTCGAGAGATCAGGGGTCGTGTTTCGCTAAGAAGAAAAGTGTGTGAAGGGACGTATCATATACAGGTGACTTGGGTAGCTTACTCGGTAGCACGCGGGAAAAAGCGTCCGCTATCGCTGATACTTCGGTCAAGGTGGCTCGATGTCGCCCGACGAAGAGGACTAAGAACGTCTTCATCAGTATGAGCGTAGACACTAAAACTCTCCAATACTCACCCCATAGCCATGACCTCATGCATCGTGGGCAAAGGCACCTGCGGCTCACTTGGGAACATCGTATCGTCGCGCGGCGAACGAGGTTCGATATGACTGGAGCGTTCTTCAGTAACACATCCTTGACAAGACAGGTCCACCCTCACTTACTCAGGGACGTGTACCGTCTCCGTTGGAGAAACGACAGGGATACTTTGCCCTTGTACCACAGCCGGCTTTACATCCTCGCGCATACTATCAAACACAACCACGATCGTTCAATCAACATGGCTACATCGAAATCGTGCAAACAACTCACTGAATACTCGCGAAACCGATCTCGCTCGAGCTACTGTAAGTCTTGGTGATATCAGCCAGTTCTGTTTGACGAGACTGAATGATACCGCTGGCCTTCCGGCTGGCAGTCCGGCTTTGAGACATGGGTGGCGCAACCTGCGAAGAGGCAACAGAGAGGTCTCGTGGACGCAAAGACGATCTGGATGGGTTGCTCGTCAACACACGTCCTCGCGGCGCTTCGGAACCGCTATCGGAGCCCATCACGACCCCAGTACGATGATCCGCCCAAATATTGGAACCCGGATCGCTGTCAAGTCCAGCGGGCGTCGTGGAGCGTGGCATATCACCGAAATAGCCAGAGGTAGTCGTTGATAGCGCAGCGGGCGTGACAGGCGCCGAAGGAGGCACCGAAGATGGTGGTGGGGGCGTGCCAGACTTGGAAGTGGTGCGAGACGACGGTCCAGAAGCAGCCGCTGCCCGCTCAGTAGAGAGTTCCTCCGGTTCGTCTGTGAAGACGGGCGCAATATCCGGTTTCGACGCAGGTGGCTCATCGACAATGACCGCTGACGCAGCCTGTAAAGGCTGACGTTCAGAGATCACAGGGGGCTGAGGTGGTGGAGGTGTTGTGGAAGGAACAGACTCCGAGAGTGGTGGCGTCCCTGGGACTGATCGGGGAGGCGTAGAACCTTGTTTGGACGCCGTATCAGCCTTGAGTACTTCATTTGCAAGAGGGGATGGAGCCTTGGCTACGGCAGGTTGTGGATCAGCGGCCAACGCTGCAGCCTCACGTGCAGGGGATTCTGGGATGGGACTTGGTGCGCTCGAAATGGAGACAGGTGCGAGTGGGGGCGTCGTGTCGATTTTGCTAAGAGATGTAGTAGAGCCTTCCCGGTCAAGTTTACCAGAAACTGAGCCAGTGATGGAGGCGGTATCAGAGTCTTGAGGGGGTGGAGGCGTAGCCGAGCTTCCACGGTTCGGTAAACCTGGGATGCTGAACGTAGTGGATGGCCGGCGAATTGCCGCCCCAAGGCGATTACGGAGGGTTGACTTTCTCTGAGGAGTAGGAGGAGCTGCCATGGTTGTCAAGAGAATAAAAGTTCGAGGGGATGCGTAAAAATGGTTGATGGCTGTTGGATGAGGCGGGAGTGCAAGGGGATGCAGCGAGGAAGCCGACAACGGCGTTTATCTCTATATATGTGTGTGACATGCCTGGTGGTTTCGATGAGGTCAACCATGCGCAGAAGGACAGGAGGCACTGGTCGATACGTGGTTTCCATTTCACGAGGCAGATATGATGCGCACCGCAGGGGGGTGATAATCGCGTGGTGAGAAAAGGTGAGGCAAACACGTGTTGGGACACAATGACAAGGCGGCAAGGCGGGCGCGCACGCACGTCCTGACGGCAATAGTTACTCTTCAGGACAATATGAAGCACAGGTTCATGCAAAGAAGTGCAGTCCCAACAAAAATTCCACCTGAGTCAGGTTCGAGTCAGCATCATTTTACATCTCAATACGATCCCGCGTTCTTCGCACTTGACTCACGGAGATTACACGTGCATAGCCTTGCAGCTCTAGACTTGTACCATTCCAAGCGAGAAGGAAGACACCAAACTCTTCGGCACAAGTTCGGTAAGATGGTCTGCCACAGTTCACGACTTCCACGTTGGACGGTGAGGCGAGTCGTCTGGGACGTGTGAGGCATAGTCAAGTAATGCTTAACCTGAAGCGCACCTGAGACCCCAAGCTCCAAGGCACTTGTGATGACCAGCTAGTGGACCCGACGGCGAAGTTCAACGAGGGATATTGAAGCCACGCGAATGAAACCTCCGCATTTTCCTATAGTCGCCGGTACCCGGATCTCGTGAGCGTGCAAGTTCTCTATGACCCATAGCGTGATGGTACTGCGTGCAATACTCCAGCCCCGGCCCAGTAACTAACTCCAGGGCGACAGTTGCAACGTAAATTCGCAATTACGGAAGTCTGTTTACGCTGCGGCAGAAAACCGATGTTCAACCCTTCTTTTCATCGCCGGGACTTCGAGATGAACGGTAGCAAGAGAAAGCTCAAAGATCGTGACGCGTTTGACGCAATTGTTGAAGGCGAAGGTAAAGTTGTTTGTTCTTAAACCAATATGTGTCGCGTTGACTTGAATCCTCCAATCAGAACGTGCCCGCAAGACCTCGAAACTTGCGCAAGATAGCAAGGCTATCAACAATGAGGTCAAGCATGATCTCCGCGACGAACCCCAGAATCAGAGTCTAGACTCGAACCCCGGTCTCGCGACTCTCTTGGACTTTTCGACGTTGACCACCGCAGAGGAGATTTCAGAGCGCTTCGAAGCCGTCGCTCAGGAACTACTCTGCAATACGATATTGTCCGTAGTCCAGAACGGCACATCCACCGATCTCGACATTCTCGAATTAGAGTTCTACCTTCAGAAGTCGTGTTGCCACGAAGACCCATTCACTCACGGGAGCGTAGAGCAGGAGCGCAGTGGGCAATGGTAACTCGGAGTCGACTGATTGGATATCATGTTCTGATCTTCCTTACACCTAGGTATTTCCATCGTTCACCTCGTCGCGCCGACAACCGTGCAGGAGGCCTCCCAGTGACAGCCGCAGGTGGCTACAGAGGTGGGACTCGCAAGGGTCTTGACTTGACCGTCGGCGCCCCCATCGTGATCAAAACACCCGACGCCCCAGTGACTATCAGAGGTGGTGCTCTCCTGCGTACTGTCCGCCATCGTGCGGGCAACAGAGTAATATGTGGTCCATCCCTCCTCGTGGATGAGATATTACGACTCAGCGGTGCACCTACCATCGACCATCTCGTCAACAAGACTTGGAACGGCGATATCTTTGCGCTCTCCCCTCCAAGAACCGCGCGGAGTACGTTTATGTGTCTCCAAAGGGCGAATCAGGACCCGTCGGTTGGCGAACGCTCTACTGTATACCGCTCCCCTCGCATCGGTCTCGATCTCTCCAATCCTGAAACGACGGAGTCTATCACCCATCCCAGAATTGTTTTCGTCGGAAAACCATATCGATACTTTACCCATCCTGAACTTCTTGGCTACAAGGGACGCGCTCAGACGTTTGTTGGCCTGTACACCATGCTGACTGGGTCGAAAGGCTACGTAGAGGGCTCGATGGAACTGAAGAAAGCACTACGGGATGTGCTGGGACTAGGAGACCAGAACATCTCAAAGTATATGGCAGATTATAGATCGGGCTATCAAGTTGGGAAGCTCAAGACGTTCATTGGTCGTTCTGGAAAGGGCGTCTGTCAGTCTGCCTCGGAATACTTGAAGATGTTGGGGACGCTTCGTAAAGCACTGCAGTCAAAATGATGCTGTCGATCCGTAGGGTAACTAATAGGTGAACGTCGTGATTGTGATGGCATGGCACCTTTCTGGCGGTCACCGCGCGTATCAATGGGACGTTGTGGCTGTGTGACTCTCTGGCGTCTGACTCGCACAACACATGGACGAGACTTCTTGCGATCTCTTTCCTAACAAATTATGAAGAAATATTTTGGAAAAGATAGGTACTACTTTTTCAAAAATAAGGGCTACGTTCTTCGACCGCGTTATCATCCGAAGTGGTAAGCATCTTGGAAGTGTGGAACGCATCCCTTCCCTGATTGTTTCGAAGACAGTATTATTCAGTGGTTCGGTCGTTTCTGCGTACACAATAGATTCCTTACTCACCTATAGGCAAACCAGAAAGAGGCTCTTCTAGATGCCAGACAAGAAGGAAAGGATGGACAAGATGTGTTCATCAAACGAGTGGGCGCCAGAACTCATCCTAATGAAGTCAAAATAGCTTCACGTCTTGGATCGGCAGACAGCCGAAAAGATAAAAAGAACCATTCTGTTCCTGTAATCGCTATCTTTCCTGACGATCGGGATCCATGTTACCTGTACATGGTCATGCCTGTGCTTCGTCCATTCAACGAGCCGAACTTTACCACTGCTGGGGAAGACGTCGATTTCGTGAATCAAACCCTGGAGGTCAGTAAACATATATATATATTCTGGCCCTTTTGCTAAATGTTGTGTTTAGGGTCTTGTATACATGCACGAACAAGATGTGGCCCATCGGTTAGTAAATTTCACCTTCTTGCTATGCCCCTCTTAACAGACACTTAGTGATTGTGCTGCCGAAAATATTCTTATGGATGGTTCCAATTTCTACATAGGTGGTGGCATCCCATGGACACCTGGCGAGCTCGTGATGGTGGTGATCTCCACCTTAACCACCAGCGGTCTGAGGTCAAGATCATGTATTTTTTCATTGACTTTGGATTATCAACAGAATTTAGTCCCAGTGAACGCGAACATTTAGTCACGGAAAGCTTGGGCCGAATACAAGCTCCCGAGCAGATTTCTGGCTTACCTTATGATCTGTTCAAATTGGATGTGTATTATCTTGGATATGTTTATCAAACGAAGATTGTGGATGTGTGTTCCTCATGATTTTAATCCACTCTTGGTCCCTGGCAGGAGTTTAAAGGGATGGGAATTTTGGGTGGTCTGGCCCAACTGATGATGAAGCAGAACCCAAAGGATCACCTGAGTGTCCATGAAGCACTGAGGCTTTGGAATAGTTTTGCAATTGTTTCCCTCGATGCCACTGTGCTGGACCAGGCTTCTGCCTACACGGGAAGAAGGATCTATTGAGTGCATCATGAACAATGCTTTGGATGTGGTTGGCATGGTCTGGGGATCTATGGGACTCTAACTGGATGGGCTGGGTTCTTGGTTGTGCAATGACGACTCAACATTACCATTACATTATCCTGTGAGTGAATTTTGAATGTTTGAAAGCTCGTTTGAATGAAGGAACAAAAAGGTCCACAATGAGACTTTGTAACATTCCATCTGTATTCCGGAACACATTCCATTTGATAATACTCTTTCAATATCAATCAGGCATAGACTTAATCCTACATACCATGAAATCCTCATCAAGTATTCTGCATTTGTATTGCTCATCACTTCCCTCTGAAATGCTACTCATTGATCACACTTCCAACGTCCATTCATTTACATGTCATGTGTTGCATGGTGAACCAACTACATACTGAATCTAAGAGTTAATAGAGAACGGTGTGGGATGAGTGAAGGAGGTGGTGGGAATGAACTCTTCCAATGCTTTTTTTTGTTTATTTCACTTGCTATTCAGTTCGGATGGGTGGGATGGGTGGATCAAGTGGCTTGCATATCCCACATTGTGCCACATGTATTTCCTTTTTTGTCTGTTGAAACCATGTGGCTCGGCTGTCCTGTCCAGTCCTCCGTTCAGTAGGTGTCCTTTTTTGGTCAGCGTGCACACAGCCACTTCCTGGCTGTTGCACACACCTGTCCATCACACACAAACCCTCAGGACTGCTCTTATATTGATAAAACAAAGTCTTCAAAGTGATCTCTGTGAGTTTAATCCCTTATTGACAACATCCTGGCCCTGATCTGATAACATTGATAAGGACTTTGGCTGCTGGTGTGTATATCTGTCATTCTACTGTCATCCAGGATTCACCATGATGTTACAGAAGCCATCAAAAACACTGTGAAAGTGTAAGTTCTTGGATTAGGCACCTGATCTTTGTTTTGCTACAGTGTGCAAGAGTGAAAATCAGTGGTTTGGGAAGAAGTGTCATCAAGTCTCTGCTACCTGGCTTCACAGATTCAACTCTGTGTGTCTGCTGGTTGTCCTGAGACCTCTGATTCCACTACAGAGTAGAGACTGATTGGAAGCTGCCAAGGAGACTGACAGGTCTTTGATCTGTCTTTTTGTTCTTGCTGTTACCTTTCACTTTGTCTCAGGCATTTTGCCTTTATCTCTGTCATACTCCTGCCCTGGTTACTCTTGCAGTAACTCTTGGCACTACTGTGTAAAGCAGAGGGATTGGTGTGCATCCTTGATCATCTTTCTGAAGACCTAGAACTTTTCCTTGAATTTCAATTTGGACGGACCTATCTGGACTTGGACCCACCTGAACTTGGACCCACCTGGACCTTTCCTATCTGGACTTTCTTGATCTGGATCTTGTAATACCTGAAATTTATTGAGCTAAAATGTATATATTTTTCAATTCCTTATTCATATTTGATATTAACTTTCTATTAGGTCTACTCCTCCCACTTCTCCTCAATGTGCCCAACATGCTGCTCACCAGGCTGAATATGACCAATGTCAGCTTGGTTCTCCTCCATTCTGCTGTCATCCAAATCCTGCTATACAACCTTCATCTCAATCAAATATACTATCTCCTGCTTTGCTGGTATGTGAATTGTATGTTATTTTGCTATAAATGTTCAAAGTATGAATTTCAGTTTCATCCTCCTGTTCCTGTTCACCAATATCCTGGTATACCCCAACATCAAATTGTACATCATGATATGCAATGCATGCATAGAGAAAGAATGTCTCCTATACCTTCTTCAATGGTATACTCTATTCCTCCACCACCACCCTATCAAGTATTTGTACCACCTCAACCACAGCCCCAGAATCTTCCTCAGATGGATGCTCAGGTGGATTACAATATCCACCTATTATATGGGTTTAATCAGACTTATGAAAGACGACGCAATAGGAGATGAAATCATCCCTCTGCTATTCATCCTGATCCTGGCCCTGCTTAGCCTCTTCCACAAATTAATCAACATGTTATCAATTTTCAACATGAGATGGAGGACCAGAGACATCTGTAGGCTCACCAAGAACAAGAACAAGAACATCTTCTGAGATTGCAACAGCTATAGCAGCAGCAGCAGCAACAACAACAACAAGCGGGTCATCACCAAATGCAACTACAGCATGAACTATGGTTAAGACAGAAAATGGAGCATCAAAGGCATTTGGAACTTCAGCAGGAACATGAGCTACACTACCAAAGACTTCTTCAGGTTCAGTAGGAGACACTTCAGAGACAGGAGTTACATCATCAAAGATGTCTTCAGGAGCAACAAGAGACATTGGAGAGAGAAAGGTTGCATCATCAAAGGCTTCTTGAAGTACAGCAAGAGGCATTGCAGCAACAGGAATTGCAAAGACAGCAGCTAGATCATCAGAGGCTTCATCAGGAGCAACTGCATGTATTACAGGAACAACAATGGGAGCATGAGCACCAAGAACAGCTTGCAGTTCAACAAGTTCAACAGCTTTCTCAAGCTTTGCTCTCACAGGCTTTGAGAGAACATAGTCAGTGCTCAGCAGAACAATATGACTAAGATCAGGAAAGACAACAGCAGTCATCTGGTCATGATATGGATCAAGATGACCCTCATTTGGATGCTTCTGCTGGTTCTCCTTCACTCAGATCCTCTATGTCTAGACATGCATCACCAGAGCCAGATCCTAATCCCAATCCTGATGGTTCTAGCTCTAGCTCTGACAGTAGCTCTGATGACTCTGATGATCCTGAGGAGCAACAACCACCCTATCATATTCCTTCTGGTGGAAGACCATATGCTGAGCCTCTTGAGCTTCACTCTTTGGGTCTCATGAATATCTGATGCTCTAATTGCCATGTCCTCCACTTCATCTCAGAAAAGCTTACTAGCTCTGGTGTTCGCAAGCCTCACTTTGGTATCTGCTGTCTTCAAGGTCAAGTTCAGCTTCCTTCCATTCAACGGTGGCCACATGTCCTCCAGGTTTTGTTTGATGATCCCCAGGACCATAGACAATTCAAGAAAAAGATTCGCCAATATAACAATACTCTGGTATTCACTTCTGTAGGGGTAGATATGGACAATCAGGCCATTCAAGACTCTGGTCCTGCATCATTTCATATTCATGGTACACTCCATCATCTCATGGGTGCCCTTATGCCTCCAGATGATCACCAACCCTCCTTTGCCCAACTCTATATCTATGATCCTGAGGAGGCAACCAATAGGTGTGTTCAACACAATCCTCAACTGGATGCTGGCATCTTGCTGGATTTGCATACCACCCTTAGGGACATCAATCCTTATGCTCCACTCTACAAGCAGGCCTATGAGATCATGAGGGTGAGTACAAAGTCATATTCCTTTTCTGTGACACAAGCTCAACTCATGGGTTGGTAGACAAAGCCTCCAGAGGAGCACACCAATGTATGCATGAGACTTCATCTACAGCAGGGGAATGAGCCTGGAAGATATAATCTACCCACTGTGGATGAGATAGCTGCAATAGTTCCTGGTGATGGCTCTCAGCATGTTGGAGTGGATTGTGATATTGTTCTTCACCTTCAGGGTGGTGGCCTACATCATATTAGCAATCTCCATCCATCCTATCTACCTCTTCACTATGTTCTCTTCTTTCCACATGGAGAGGAAGGCTGGCATTTAGAAATTCCATTGCAGGATGTTTGTCATGGTCATCTCCAGCACTCCAAGAAGGTCACCCAGCTTCTTTGGTATGCATATAGGCTTCATGTGCATCCACAAGAGATAGAGCCCCCCAATCTATTCAAGGGTGGCAGACTCTTTCAGCAGCTGATTTATGATGCTTGGGCCTCTATTGACCAGTGTAACCTCACCTGGGCAGCCAATAACCAGACAAGGCTTAGGGCAGATCTCTATCAAGGATTGCAAGACCATATGGCTCATGATGGTGTTCAAGATATGGCACAGGTTGGACATGTCATTCTTCCCTCCACTCACAAGGGTGGTCCTTGGTATATGCAACAGCTCCTTCAAGACTCTCTGGCTATCTGTCATGAATACAAGAAGCCTGACCTTTTCCTTACCATGACTGCCAATGGAAGCTGGCCAGAGATCACCCAGAATTTGCTTCCAGGTTAGTTTCCTCTCTTATTCTGTCTAATGACAATCTGACCATTATACATACATAAATATGTATGCATATTTTACTAGCATTACTACTAGATGGGCCTAATTGCCGCCAGGACTTGTGATTTTTTTTCCCTTGAGATCATGTGATTCTTTATTTTCATGACATCCGCTAATGCCACCAACCACCTTTACCCTGGCGACAATGACCTCCAGCACCTCGCAGCGCAACCATACCACATCACAGCAGCACAGCAGCACACTAGCACCAAAGCTGCCAGTGACAGCATGACAACCACGACAACCACAATGCTGCTGTACTACCACCATCCCACCACGGAGACAACAACAACTAACAGGTTGCCCCCCGCGTCCAATGTGTCATTTTGAGCATATCCGCTTGCCTCCCACCCCAACTGTGTTGTTTTGACCACCTCTACCCACCTTTCTAAGTCATTTCCAGCCTGACCGCTCGTCACTCTCCCCCTCCATGTCACTCCGAGTGCCACTGCTCATCTACCACCTCCACCACATACATTCACGCCTGATCACTCTCTCCTACCTCCACCATGTCATTTTGAGTGCCACTGCTCATCCCCCCCACCTCCAACATGTTGTGCTGAGCCAGATCACTCGTCTGCCACCTTCACCATCTCATTTCGATCCCAACTGCTCGTTCCCCTCCCCTCTTGTGCCATTCCTGTCTGTCCCCCACCTCCAGCACGTCATTTCAAGTGCCATCACTCGTCCCCCTCCTCTAACACACCATTTCAAGTGCAACCGCTTGTCCCCCACCCCCAATGACTCATGTCGAGCCCAATCACTTGTCAGTCACCCTTGCTGTGTCATCTTGAGCCCAATTGCTCATTCCCTTCTCCTGTTGTGTCGTTTGGAGCACAACTGCTCATCCCCCGCACTCAACATGTCACTTCAAGCCTATCCACTCGCCTCCCACCTCCACCATGTCATCTCGAGCCCAATTGCTCATTCTCTTCTCCCTTTGTGTCATTTCAAGCGCAACCACTCATCCCCCATGCTCAACACATCGCTTTGATCCTGTCTGCTCACCTCCCACTGTTACAACTGCCTCGGGTAGAGACAGAAGTAGACTTTCTAGAGGTAGTGCAAAGTGTCAATGGTTTGCGCGAGGTGAGGTCAAAGGTCCTGAGGATAAGTCTAATAACTGTAGACTTAGATCGAGGGTTCAAGGGACGTCCACTCTAAGGAGAGCGACGGAGGAGTGGGCAAGCGCTACTATTCAAGGTAGGGGAAAGTAGGTCAAGCTTAGGGAAATACATGAGGCAGAGGCGTCGACTATATACTGGGACAAAAGAATTAAGGGTAGGCATAGAAGTCTGATGACCAAGTGTAGAGGAATATGATGGAACCTGGTGGAAGGAGGTGATGATGAAGCAAGTGGAGTATGACGTAATGGGGAATGAGTCATCACAGGAGAAAGGAGATAAGTCTGTCAGAGGGCTTAGCTAAGTTGAGGAAAAGAAAAGAAAAGAAAAAGGGCATATCGTAACATCCACCTCTAGCGTGCCATTTCAAGCCCAATCACTTGTCCTCCTCCCCCTTCATGTCATTTCAAGCGAAACCGCTCATCCCCCATCTTCAACGTGTCGTTTTGAACCCATCCACTTCCACCATCAATATCCCACCATGACAATGACAATAACGACACGAAGTCATTCATCCCACCATCACCATCACCACCATCACCCCACCGCGACAATGACATGGTGGGACCCCCAGTATCACCGATGCAACGAGGATGAGGACACAACGTTGTCCCACCACTACCCCCACCGCCGCCACCACATCACCCCTCTACCACCACACCTATGAGATGACGACAACACTGTTCACCACCACCTGGCACAACCGCAATGGCATGGTAGTGCCACCAGATAACAGCAACAGATGCCATGCTGCCACCACCACAAGATGATGCCAACACAGCAGCGGCAGCACAGTCATGAGTTCCATAACAGTGACAAGGACAATGAGGACAACAAGGACAATGAGGACAACAAGGACAACAAGGACAACAAGGACACTGTACCACACCAGCAGCCTGAGTAGCATGACGACGATGGCACAGTGCCACCACCACCACCATCACAGCATCATTGTCGATGACAGCACTGCAGTGATGACAAGGACAGGGACACCATGCCACCACCACCAGCGCATCACTGGCACAACAATGACAACGACTTGGGGATGCTCCCACCACCACCATGACACTGCAAGGGCCCATGCAGCATAGTACATCTACTTGTATTTATATAGCATCATTGTCATAGATAGAAATATAATACATTTTTTTTGTCACTACTTAAACATGAAGATGAGTGCCCTGAAGGGAAAAAAGAAAAAAAAAGTTGGTCTGTAGGTGGCCTGTAGGACTGTACGAGCTGCACAGTGCTTACAGGATTTGCCAGGCTGCACAGCATTTCTGAATCTGTACAGCACTGTGAGCTCTGTGCCTTGTCTGCACAGAGGGGGACCTTTATGTGACACTGTGACCACTGTAACAAACTGTGCAGGGCTTCATAGTACTGCACAGCTTCATCATGTTTTGCTGATGTGAGTCACGTGCGAGCCCCTCAGCAAGAACGGCCGGAAATTTTCGAGGGGCCCCTAAAATAGTAGAATCATTGTATCATAGGGGTTGATAGTTAGAACCCCCAACCTTGTCGATTCCTAGTCTCGACTATTTACTCGCGACACAGTCAAATCGCTTACCTTATTTTTGATCTTTTGAATCATACATCACACACCAGTCTGTCCTTTAGTTTCTTTATGGTTATCCCATACCAACCATCTCGTTTTCCCTCTCTCTGTCAGTGCTCTCTGCCCAATTTATTGAGGAATGCATTCAATTCTCCAAGAGATACAGGGAAGCTCAGTGTTCTTTTCACAAGGACGCTACTGTCTCCCTATGCGTCACCTAGTTGACCGTCTCTTCTCTGGGCCATGACCCCAACCCCGCATCCAGCGCTACTTCCTACTCTTCTGATCCGCACGCTGTCTCAGATACAGAAGCTCAGGAATACTATGCAGGGTTGCATTCTGAGCCCACGTTGCTTTATCGAACGAGCAAGGAGCAGTGGTCCCCGCTCCGCGGATCTGAGGCCCAGCGCTGTTTGAAGGAGCTGCGCGAAGTCTTTTCACATCCCATTACGAAGGTCTGGAACCACGACTTGGCCTGGAAGGTTGTCGACGTTATGGACGCTCACACCGTCAGTTATAATATCCCATCATATTATGGAGTTTGCTAACCAGGATCTCTAGATCCGCTTTACGACGATAGACGTTGTTCGTTTTAAGAAGGTTGGGGTCGACGAAGCACCTGAGGATGAAGAACACGTCGAGGGTGAAGAAGACGTCATGAAGAAACAGTCGAGGCTAAGAAACCGGTCGTCGGTCCTGTCACCATCTGGATTGGCGTCTTCCCCGAGTCTTCCTTCGCTACGGCTGCCTACGACGCGGCTCAGGACGTCCTAGCCCTTCTCAGTGACTACCAGATCACCGACGTCGACATCGAACACCGTGAATCCTTCTACACCCGCGAGGCTGGTCCTCAGCTTCTCCATCCTGTCTATACCCTGGACCCACTCATCGATGTCGTTAGTCCCCTCACTCCCTCCCTCGGCCTCGGCATCTCTACCAAGGCCAGCCCCGACGCTCAGGGGACGATGGCCCTCTACCTCGCGAAGGTGGCGAGAGCAACAACTTCGTCCATCATATGTTTATAAAATGTCAACGCAATCTTGTTTGTCTCGCCATGCGAGCCGTTCACCGCCCACATCGTCCCAATCACGAAACGGAACCAGGAAAACTGCATCGCCGACGCGAGGTGAATCACCTCGTCTGGACCCTCCTCGTATCCGACCGTCGTATGACATGCGGAGAGATACACGAATTATGGGTTCTTCAGAGTGCACGCGATGGTCCGTTGGATTGTGAAATGGCCGTCATGCAGAGCGAACGCAGACTCGAATGACTGTGTCGCATTTGGAGGACCATGGTACGAAAGATGAGCCCATTCACTGTTGCTGAGCTCTTCGAAGACGCGATTCCTCTCCGTCTACACCCATGAATGTCGCGAGGCTGCTAATACGCTGTTCGATGGTGTCTAGTTCCACACCCACAGAGGTGAGCTTTTTCTGGCCAACAGGATTCACCCGACCGATGGCAGTAAATCATTTCCGCTGAGTTGCAGGATCCGATAGCGTGGAGTGGCAAGCACGCATGAGAGCGGTAAGAGTTGGGGCACAGGACGAGATGTAGAGATCTATTTTCCCGGCCTATATGGACCAGCAGCATGCAAAGGCAACTGACAGGACTCAGCAATAGGACACCACCAAATGCGGGTTCGATGGATCGTCTGGAGGAAAATGACGATTGATGAAACAATATGTTCCCAGAGTTTGCGCAGGAAGAAAGCGAGCTGCTTCGTTGCGCGTTCAGTCAAGGTGGAGGATTCCGTTGCTAATTCTCGAACACTTTGCTGTGTGATCTGCAATGGAATATGAACAGGATCACAATCGAGCAAGATGACGAGCACGTCGCAGTTATATTTGCTTGCATTAATGACTATGACCAGGCCTCCTTTTGTAGCATATTGGAGATCGGAGAAAAGGGAAGGAAGAAGGAAGCGGGAGTGGCCAGGAAGCTCGCGAATTTTTGTAACCACATTTTGCATTTCGAGGTTGAGGTGCCTGGCAAACGCACTCATGATGATGTATTTATCACGTTCATAACCTGCAGATCTCAGATATGGAACTTTGTTCTTTCAGTAGTGAGTGATACTTACTGGATAGTGTCTGGAAACCTCACATGCAAGAGGGATTATGTAAGCATCTACTTGCGTTTGGTTATCGGGGCTTTAATTGAACACTACGGCCTCCCAGCTGCTGCTGATATGATGGTTCCGAGTTGGTAACCGGTGGAGAACCAGAGGTAATCTAATTCAGGTCTCTTGACATTTTTTGCTTGCAGGCGTTTATCTGATGCATTTCTGCGAGTGGTTGCTGGGCATGTCGTCGCACGTGCGATACGCATGCAGTGGGTCACTTCAGCCCAGTTGGCACTGCCCATATAGCCACTTTTGGATGACTTGGCAGATACGACATTCCAACTCGCACGAACGTGCATTCTTTTATTGTACCACCTGCACCATGCAATGCTTCTTCCACATTCCCAACGACCAGCAGTCCAGCTGCCACCATGACCCATGACGGACTTCCTCTCTTCCTTCCAGATGGTAAGACTGATCACTTCCCGAATGATACGTCTCAATACCGCCATCACCGACGGCGCTTGTGGCATGGTGTCGCCTTCGCGTTCGCTCTGTTATTCTCGGCAGGATACTTTCGGTACGGACGCTGGTACTGGTGCTCGGGCATGCCGCCCAAGACCATGACCACCGATCTTGGATTACCCAAGGAAGTACAACAAGCATGGGCCGCTCATTCCCCCTACTTCCCGGCTGCGGAGTACGCAGTGCCACCTGAGCGCTGCGAGGTTATCCAGGTATAGCTCTCCCATTCTGGCTTGTTTTATTTTCTCAGATAGACATGCGTTAATCCAGGTTAACTTGGTATGTGACCCACCGCGCAGTTTGGGTCCGTTATAACAGCGCAGCAGCTCCAGCGACACGGCACGAGGTTCCCCACTACAAAGAATTCTAAGAAAATCAAGAAGGCTCTTCGGAAACTTTTAACAGCGGAGGCCTACTCCGGGAAGAAGTACCAGTTCTTGAGGGAATTCACGTGGGATTTGGGTGTAAATGACTTGCTTCCACTCGGCGCGAAAGAGTAAAGGAGCTTCAGCTTGATTTTTCGTGCCTGATAGAGGTCTTTCAGGGCCTTCGATTCCGGCTCCGAACACTATCTGCGATACAAGCACCTGGTCAATGATAACCAGTTGCCTTTCATAAGGGCATCGGACAGTGAGCGCGTCGTATATTCCGCTGCGAACTGGACGCAAGGTTTGCCTTACCTCCGTTCCTTGGGGTATATTGGTCTGACCCGTTATATCAAGGTTTCTCTGCTGCCAATGGGCACGTGTACTCGCCGAGTGTATCAGTCCTCATATCAGAGGAGAAGGGTGTGAGTACTTGCGTTGCCATGTGCTTGGAAGCGTTGCTCACTCGTACCATGGAAGGCGAACAACACGCTAGATGATTTTATGTGTCTGAACGCGAAAAGTAACAAGAAACCTGGCAAGGCCTGGCGCAACAGGTTCACCCCGCCGATTGCGGCGAGAATGAACGAGGCTCTACCAGGTGCTGGACTCACAAACGGCGATGTTGCAGAACTCATGCCTCTGTGTGCCTTCGAGACCCTCTTCCACGAGACTGCCAGTCCGTTCTGCGGTTTATTCACTGCAGAGGAATGGCAGGCACGTGAGTACTACGATGATTTACTCAAGTATTACAAGACCGGGTAAGTCAACTGCTGTTTAGACGTGACGTTGAGTCGAATCTCTACAGGCACGGCAACCCGTTGGGTCCTGTACAGGGTGTTGGATATGTGAACGAGTTGCTGGCTAGGTTGACGGGTCAGCCCGTCCAAGACAACACTCAAACGAACCAGACGCTTGATGCATCACCGGATACCTTCCCTCTGGATCGTAATTTCTATGCCGATTTCTCGCACGATAACCAGATGGTCGCCATCTATTCCGCAATAGGACTCTTCCGTCCTGATGAGCCACCCGTCACCGATAGACTAGACCTAGCAAGGAAATGGCGGACCTCTAGAATGACACCCTTTTCGGGACGGATGATCACCGAAAAGTTGCAATGCGACAATAATGAAGAGTACGTCAGGATACTTGTCAACGATGCGGTCCAATCGCTGGAGTTTTGTGGTGTAAACGAAGATGGCCTGTGCACATTGAGTGCCTTCGTGGAGAGTCAAGTGTACGCTCGGAGTAACGGCAATGGTGACTGGGAGAGGTGTTTTTCCTGATGCCAATCGCGTTTGATTCCCATGTTCCCTGAGTCGTTAGAACCCCTAACTATTTGTAACAACGGACTTGTGCATGGGTGCCCTTACAGACTTGTCGCCTGCAAAATCACACAACTCCTCTTGTGTGGACCGCATCTCCCCGTCACGAAGAGCTCTTTGTTGGCGCATTCAAGTTGTGAGAATTTTTTACCATCTTGTCGCCATGGAGAGTCCCCATCAATCTGGAGGTATTGATATTTAGGTTACGATCTGAGTTATCCACGTCGACATGGTGATCTGGGTGTTAGAAAGGCGGTCGGCAGTCATTGGGAATGGGGTTAGGTGATCCAGGTGTGTGCGCTGTTGCTTTCTTCGTATCGTGCTGGTGCTCACCTCCTAGCCCAGCTAGCGCGTCCGTTTCGACTCGTTTCGAGTCGCGGCATGCTGCGCTCGTTGCGCCGTCCTTCCTGCATCGTCTCCCATCCATCTGGACGCCCTCTCCATCATTTTCGCAGCTCCCATCACCTCCGATGTCGTCTGGCTCGACCTCCTTGCCCCTATGGCCTACTGGGTTTGTATCTCGACGTTGCGTGTTCGTTTTGTCGACGCACTCATTCTCCTCGCTTTTGTGGCTGTTCCCTTCGTATCTGACGCCATTCGCATCAATTCTGCGCTCCCGATTGTGTTCGTCGGGTCTCAGCGAGTTCTGCTCGCTCAACAGACCCTTTAGCGCTATATATCGACTTTGTGCATCTGTTTCGGACAAGCGGTCGTTTGGACAACCTCTGGGGTGTTCCATGACACGGTGTACATCGCGTCATGTCGCCACTACATGTCCTGGCACGCACAGCTCGTCTCGAGCTCGCTTGGTGAGTTTCTCCCCCTACTGCTCTGTAAGTCGACAGCGTGTTCATTTCGACGTAGCGCTGCCTTCTACCCTCTCTAAGGTATTCCTGGACGCCGTTGGGATTGCCCGGTACTGTCGTATTGCCGTCCGGCTTGTCTAACTCGATCTGAGCTCTCCTCGGTGAGCTCCCCTCCTTCCCCTGCTCGGATCGTTCGCGCTGACTTTCTGGTGCGTTCCGCAGCTTCTTCGGCACGTTTGGAGGGTCTTCATCGTCCCCCAACACTCGCATTGCATGTACGTCGCATCCTGGACTGCCAATCTTCTCCCCCTTGCTCCACGTGTACTGACACGTTTGACAGCGTCTTCAGCCCCATTCTGCTGTCCTCATCGCAGCTCGGCACTCCTGCCGCTTCCATTTCGGCTTGGGCATGCGCCTCGTCGAAGCTCGCCTATACCGTCCTCCCTCAAGCTCAATGCTTGGTTTGTTCTGGTGCGGTTCGTTCGGTTGAGCTGGTCAGTATTGGAAGTGGTACTGAGGGTTCGTCTGGTACGTTATCGACGCTTGTTTCATCGTGCTGATCGCTTTCGTCGTCAGCCATTGTCGATCATACTTCCGCCCTCTCCCTTGATTGACATGTTTCGGTATGTTGTGCTCTCCCTTCGTTCTGCACATCTCGCTGTGTCTCTCCGTCCTCTGCCACCGTCGTGCGTGTCGGCGAGTCGAGTAAGCACGCCAACAGTGCAGGACCCGTGGGTTGACTTGCAGACAGGCATGTACCCGGCACGGGTATGGGTACAGGTTAACACTGGCCAAGGTTATCATACCCATGCACTTACTAATCGTGATTTTGTCATAGGACCACGAAAAGGGGTTGACTCGGATGTGCACGGAGGAGCCTAATAGTCTGGAGTCTGGCCGCCACACCGATCCTGACTTCTCACGAACGACAGACGGGATCGGGATCGGAATTGTTCAACGAACTCAGCATGGCTGTACCAGATGAATGTCAGTGGCCATGTATGACTTCACTGTTACTAGTAGTAGGATGCAATAGATCATTGTGGAACATCGTACATGCTAGTGGACGATCCATGCGAAATATGCCTGACATTCCAGACTTTATATGGCTCTAATGAATCTTGGGAGTTTATCAGGATGGTCATATATTCCTAACATTGTGGTAACATAGATTACAGGTCTTCTACAACCATACATGACTACATAAGGTCATGTCCGAATTTGACAATCTTTGTGATGATGGAGCCGCAAAAACGACCGCTAGCTGGAGACAACAGCAGCCTGAGATCAATTTGGCAAGCAGCGCCGATATGCAAATGACCATTACTAGTAAGATACATTTTTCTTGCGGTGGAAACAAATTACAGTAATTCGTATGTGTGCAAAGGCTCAGAAAAGTAGACACCGAAAAACGTCTACCTTCATCGACAAAACGGCATCAAGAAAACCTACTTCAATGCAACTTCCTTAGGAACAAGACGGAACTGCATAAGGTAGCCATCTCCTCGATGGTCATACCGCGCAGTACACTTATCCCAGTCCTTGGGGAGCTGCCATGCCCTGCCTGGTTGCGCTTCACTACAGGGAGAGACCAGGACATAGTGTACCTTAACCAACGGCTTGCCTTCCGACTCCATTGGCTCGCCTTCTGACTCCTTAAGCTCGTCTTCTGACTCCGTGAACTCGTCTTCCGACTCCGTGAACTCGTCTTCCGACTCCGTGAGCTCGGCGTCAGAATCCATTGGCTCGTCTTTTGACACTGTCAGCTCGTTCTCTGAATCCATTGGCTCACCTCTCTGCTCCTTCAACTTCTTTCCCGGAGGGGGATGATCTGAAGCGTGTTTCTTGAGTAGCTTTCTAATTGTCCCGATGATCTTGCGTATCTTCACATACCCCTTCTTCGAACCAGCATGCTTGTCAGACGTGGTCATTTGCAGCAGCCAGAGTTGAGCCGACCCGGCCTTGAAGTCAAGTTGGACGATAAAAGAATCAATCAAGGGGAAGTTGCGGTTGGAAGGGACGTAATATTGGTTGTTGGCAAGCTTTTCAGGAAGCTTATCGTCGGAGAACTTGATCTGCTGTCGCGGAAAGTTTGGGAAACCTTCAGCCTTCGTGGCGGGGTCTTTGTAAACAAATTTGATGGAGCCCCTGCTTCGCCGCCAACCCATCTTCCAGAACGACCACGAACCAGTTCCCCTCGTAATGTCCCGGTGAACAAGTGCTTCAAAGAGCCCTCCTATGACACCACTCCCCTCGGGTACAGATGAGAACCGATGAATGAACGAGTGCACTTCATTCTCAGACTTCTCGATGTATCGCGCAGAGAGCTGCTCCATGATGTGCGTAGACTTGAAGTCGACCTTCCAAATCTGCTTCTTTCCAATCTTGCCGGTAGGATTGATGGAGACGACACGGTACGAGGTTGTGTCTGGGAACTGGCGCTGACTAATTATGTTCTGCACAGTATCCTGCAGCTTTTGCAATGAGACATCGAGTGCTCTGTCGTGGCGTGCCATATGTGATTCAAACGTGTACAGTCCAAAGAGTACGTCACGGGGAATGGGACCGAAGCGCAAGATCATAGCGTCGAAAAGAATTTTGAATACCCCTTCTGTTGACGTTGGTGCATCCTCTGGGGAAGTCTTCCGAAGTAACGATACGGCTTCGCTGTAGCGAGAGGTTTCCGATACATTTTGGTGGTGTAAGAATCCTTCCCAGTACTTATCCAAGTAGCTCCAGAACACTGGGAAATTAGGATCACGTCGTACACTGCATAGGAAGGATGTCAGATACGCGCGTCATTTTAATGTCATGCGATTCTTACACAATGTCGAGCTCTTTGCGGGTCCATAATGGGAACGCGGTAAGACAGGGACCTCGCTTCTTTTCCCATACTTTGTACCGGCTTTCAGAAGGGGATGGTGTTTGAACCGGGAAACACCGTAGATGGGTTGCGATTTTGGGGGGTTCCGCGCTAACATCGATATCAAAGAGCGACCAGATAAACGCTGAATTATTCAGTGGGATCGGAAGCTTCACTGATGCTGATGGCCCAGTATAGACTGCTTTATCCCAGAAGAATAAGGAAGCATGGAGATCCAGGTGCAAGAGAATGGGTTGGTTCATCCTCAGGAGACGTGCAAGGAGATACCAGAGAAAGAGTGTCTTCCCTGTGAATAGATTGAACAGAGTTCAGGCAGGGTACACAGAAACAGGGATTGAATGTTCGTACCAATTCCTGGCTGACCTGTTACAATCACTCCGCTGCTGCGTCGATCGGCGGCCTCTTGCCAAACCACTTTCTCGGCTTTCACATAACAATTGCGGATAAGGGTGGGACATTCCCCTAGGTTGGGGTTGTCAAGGTCGAGTACTCGGGGATTTCGATGGAAGATCTGGTCGTCCTCTTCGCGCCACCTGGTCGCGAACTCTTGCCACACATCACGAGCTAGTCCCCATCCACGAAGCGTAGGATCCCACAGCGCCCAACTGGAAGGCTCTGACGGACAGGATCGTTAAATACAGTGCAGAGAACAATGCATGAGCTCACCCTTGTTAATGGAAGAAATGTTGCGGAATGTGGGGTTGGCATCGAGAAAGGCGGTGGTCATTTTTGAGATGTGAACCCGATACCAGAATCCAAACTCCGCTCTTACCGGCGCCGTCAACCTAGCACTGATTACTGCTGTTTCACATGAGTTGTCCAAATCAGAAAATAGCCTGATGTTATTGATTGACGAGATAGAGTGCGGCCGAGATTGCACGCAAATTGAGACAAATTTCTCATTTGGACAACTCGTATGAAAACGACAGTAATTAGATACACGAGACACCGTCGACAATTTGGGAAAAAAAAGCAAGGAGAGCCAATGAAAAAAAACTTGGGGGTGCAGTACAGCAGAAGGAGCAGCGAGACACGATACGAAGCGAAACATGACATGAGATGAACAATAACCCAGATACGAACAGAGAACGAAATCAGTTGTGGGAGAACAAGGAGACAACAATTGGCAAGGGATCCAGAGGGGGCCTTCGAAGCAACACAGTGGCATCGTACGCGTGGAGAGGTGCTACATTATGAGAGCGGCTATCGATGATATCGTCCAGTTGCTCTCTCGCAGTGTTAGATTGTGTCGGCCAACTTGAAGACAGAATGGGATCGTCAGGGGCGTACTCTTCATTCCCTTCGGAACCTCGTCTATGGTGGGCGTTGGATTGCAAGTACAAAGATTACCCCTTTTATGCTTGAGCTGGTCGGCTTAGTAAGAGATTGTCCGTCAGTTTCAGACCAAGCCAAAACCAATCGTTAGTACCTGGTTGATGTTGGCAAAGATGATGACATCGTTACTAATCTGCATTTTCCTCTGATCTATTGCGTGGGTTCTCCATGTTTTGAGAGGAAGAGCTGTGGTCGTGGCGTGCGGACTCGTCCGAGGCGAATAGATCCCTGAGGAACTGCCAAGCTCGGTGACGGCTTCCAAGGCAATAAGTTGGACCTCGGTGCGTTCTGACTATCCATCTGACTAAGATCATCTACTAACCAACCTAAGTTTTTTTTTTTGGTTATATCTAGGAACGAAGCTGACGCCCGACGAGTTCACGGTCAGATGTTTCCCCCGTGGACGCCAACTGGGAGTTCGAGTATCCCCATAATTGTATGCTTCCGCTTATTGACACCATCGCCGACGAATTGATGCGCACCCCCGACATGTGGGACTCGGACGGCGAACCGTGCTTGTTGGTCGTCAAGAGCGGCAATGCCACCAACACCACCCTCGGCCGCGCGAATGGCGTCTTCTCCATCGTTCGCGACTACTTCACCGACATGTCAGTCAACCGGACCTCCATGGAATGGGCGATAATCAACTACGAAAGCAAGTCGGAAGCCTTTTCGGAACCTGGCGATTCGGGCCCGATAATCGCCGACATCCGTGGCCGTATCGGTGGCATGCTCACGGGCGGTTCTGGTAAGACTATGTCTGACCTATGCCCCCCGTTCTGGCGGCCCTTGTCAGTGAGCGAGAACAAATTGAGAGTGAGAGATGCATACTTTGCTCCCCTTGCTGTGAGCCAGGAGGTGCACAGCGTGACAACATTCCGCAGTGTACCTTGTCAAAAGACGCACATTTCCAGCGACATTGTTGTGGAATCGATCCTCGAAAGGTGTGGAACTACTAGACACAACGTTTTTGCAGTCTACATTAGGATCAGCTTGGAACATACTTGCCTCTGTTGTCCTTGGTGTGATCTAGTTCGGCTGGAAGGTCAATATCGGACTGCAAGCTCTAGATGAACGGAACAAATGAAGCTATATCAAACCTCTTGTCGTCGATAAAATAGAGCAGTGGACTCGGTTGGGAGGTTGGCGCCGAATTGGAAGCGAGGTGTCAACGTCGAGTGCGAACACGCTCAGGCTGTGGAAAAGGGGCACCGAGACCTTAGCTAATCCACAAACTTTTCTTGTGGAGAAACTTGTGGCTGTTTGTACCACTACGACCATCACATCATCGACGCTCAATATGCCCATGCGCTATAGAAGCGACTCTCCGCCCCTCACGCCATTATATATAGACCCAGTAGAACCCACAGACGCAGACGACTCCATCGTCCTCTCAGATCTCGTACGCACAGGCGAAGCATCCAGACTGCGGAGAAGAGGCGCAATGAGGCTTGATCACAATCTATTGAGTGCTCAGCGCAACGAAGGCGGTCGAGTGACACCCCCAACCGTCGTCGTCGCCAGAACACCCTCATGGATCGAGCCCCCGAGCGACGACGACGAGTCGACGCAGACTTGGGAACAGGGTTATGACTCGTCCTCCCCCCGTCCACAGAGCAGATCCATCGTATCCATCCCAGAGACACACGGATACACGCTCTACTGTGGCGGAGAAGAACCGTCGTCGTCCCTACCACAAAGCCCGTCGGTCTATGTGCAGTCGCCGCTCCCATCTTACCCTCCGACGCCATCGGAGAGCAGTTTACGCCGACATGACAGCCCTTTGCGGAGGACGAATGGGTGTGGAGCTGTGATTCATTTGCGCGCTTCACGTCGAGATGGGTCCAGCGTATGGGTCGGGAAAGACGAGGCGACGTCTGCCGTCGTACCGATGGACTCGTCATACTTTGACCGCCGCACAGTCGTCAGGATGATCCGCAGTGCATGTGGATGTATTCGAGAAGGCGTGGGATGTGCGATATGGTAAGCACATACATCCTCTTTTCTATCCGGCGCTCATACCTGCGTAGTGGCAACACTCTGGGGACGCGATATAAACCATGTCAAACTGCTGCGGATGGTCTGTTTTCTGTTCATCGTGTCTCACAGGTGCCTCTATGTCCACAGGGACCAAGATACTGGCACGGCCGGGCTCCAGCCGCAAACTCTACCATATCCCCTTCCTACATCTACACCTTCTTCTCGTCCAACGTCTTACACGCGCCGCAGTCGCCACTTCCACGCGTTCCACCTCCGTTATCGTCAACCTCACGAGAAGAGAGCTTCGTTGACAACACCTTTGACATGACCTTCCTTGACCGACTCGCTCCCGCGTCACCGAGCCCCATGACGGACGAGGACCGCAGTGGGCTTGAACAAAGCTCTCGTCCTCAAGTAGATCCCGAGTTCGACCCTGACGGGGCACCCCTCCCATCTGATCCAGGATCGCCGGACAAGACGAGCGCAGAGCTGATGTTGCTACCTGAGCGGTAAACGTAGTATATACATTGACTCGGATCTCACATTTTCTTCTCTTGGTTACTTTTCGTTGGTCAACCTTGTAGCGACAATGGACGCGTTTTTTTTCTTGTGCATGTATGTATCATCATCCATTCGCATTAGCATGACTTCCAGTCCTCTCGAACTTGTCACGCTATTTCATCCGGATCTATACTGTGTCTATCTATCCCCAAATTTTGAGCGACATCAATCATACTCTGTATGATAGCGAATGCAAGGCTACTACAACGAAATCATGAAGTCTGGCACGAAAGTTCCCAACCCAGAAGTAAGACAACCATACTCGAGGCAGACGACGCCGCAACCCACTCACGCAAAGCACAGCTCCCAGTCCCCTTCCCCATTATTCCTTGCATAAGACTGACTCTCCACAAAATCACCAAGCTTACACAGCCCGTCCCCACCAGCACCGCAAAACTCGAGTGGCTGAACAGCATCGTTGACCAACACTCGAACGTACTCCAGCCCGTCGCACGACACCTTTTCCGTGACCATGCGCCCCGAGAACGGTACCAACATCGAATCCCTCCACGTCCGATCTTCGTCCGGCTGTGTTGGGTCGAGCTCGTGCGGCTGCGCAAACAACCCGAGCGCGCTGTAGATTGAGATCATCTCGTGGTCGTGCGAAAAGTCCGCATAAAAGGTACGATTCAGGGGGAAAGTGACCGGTGAGTCGTCCAGCGTATGGTTGGTCTGTGTTTCATCATGTACAGGTTCGCCTGTCAGTCGGGCGAGCAACTCGTTGACGTACCCAACCCCTTGAACACGTCCGAGCTTTTGTCCGTACCTTGGAAGTACAGCATTTAGCGGAGACTCGGACAGCGCAGGGACGACAGGTAAAATGGGCGACTCACCCAGTCCCATAATAATCACCGAGATCGCCATAATATTCGTATGATGCCCATTCATTGGACGTGAACAGATCGCACCATGGACTAGGTGCCTCGTGCGCCACGGTGTCAAACGGGCAAAGTGTCATCAAATTTACAATGTCGGTATTGCCCAACTCCGCACCCGACGCTGCGGCATTGATGCGGTCAGCAATCGCGGGTGCGAACACGTTCACCCATGTAGTAGTTTCCTTGCCGGTCTTGATGGCCCCTGGGCACATTTTGTCATCGAGCGTGTCATTTGTCTATCACCACAGAGTGAGATACGCTACATAAAAAGGAGTGGAGAGGAAGCGACTCGGACTCACTGACTGAGAAATGATCACAGATACCTCGGGTACGTATTGCTGCTTGCTCGCATACGCGAAACCTGTGGTGCCTTGTTTAATCCACCCTCTTACATCCAGACGGTGCTTCTCACCCACAGACCAATTCCCAGCGGAATCGACCACGCGAGCACTTCCCGAAGCCCGGACGAACGGAAGCATGTCTTGGTTCACGAGATTGGCATACCGTACGAAATGTTCTTGGCCAGCGTCGAATGATCTGTGCAAAACAGACAAGATGAAGACGGCTATGGAGATGAACACTCGCCCCAAAGAGATAAAACGCACTGGGCCGCCCCGAACGGGACCAGATCGTCAGTCCCAAGCGTGTACTTGTACCGACTGACAAACTGAAGATTCGGGTCCTTGAATTCTGTGGCTCCCTGGAGCTGCTCGACGCTCTTATTGATCGCCTCACCAGGCTTCTTTGTGGGATATCGTGCACCGTGACGTTGTAACTATCGTTTTCGATGTGGTCACGTCCCAGCACGTTAGTCGATCGTTCATTCGTCCTGTCTCTTCCAGGAGACAAGATATGATCGAGAAAAAATCTTACCAGGTTGACCTGTCAAACAAATAGTTTAAACCTATTCTCGAGGCGAACACAGATGATGAACTCACTTGAACGACGTCGCACCCCACCGGCGGCGGCACGTACGTCGCTGCGGGGAACCAAGGCGAATACTGCGCCCACGATTGTTGCAGAGCCTGCGGAAATCCGAGGGACGGCGCGGTCGGGTTGATCGACGCAGCGGCCACAAGAAGCGATGCAGTTTGAGCAAGGGTCATCATGATAGCGCGTCGAAGTCGGCGTCAGTGGTGATGACGGGGATGATGGTGGTATGCGGGATATTGTGAGCGAAAAATGGACCGAATGAACGGGTAATAATAGCGCGTCGTGCAGGGGCTCGTTTAGCTGCACATTCCTGGTTATATAGATCCTCGGGATACTGTCCACATGGAAATAAGCGTGTCAGTGTGATTGCAAAGTTCCTTCTCCCTTGCGAGTTCCATTGTTCTGGGCGCGGGGCTGGTTGCGCCAGGGTGTGACATATGCTGCTGGGCGTGAGTACGACAAGGGAGGAGAATTCCGGATCATGTGCGTTCATCCACCCTGGCATCCGCGTGGTTTCTTTGTTGGACTTCCGGTTCCGCACAGACTTTCTGGGACGTTCCACTATTTGTCGCGAGAAAGCGCCAGCCTCTCCGACCCGAGGACTGGGCCGCACCAAGGTCTGATGAATGTCTGATGAGAACAAAGTTGGTACGTTGAGTTCCAAAACGTCTACACCACATGCCACTTATGATGGATGTCGATATGACAAAGTTACCAGAGAAAACACACCACTGAGCCCATCGGATTACTACGAAGCAAGTCTACAGATAAAGCATATCCTACATATATACACCCCCTCCAACAAAAATATCAAGCATACGGCACAGATCACGATGGCAACGAAGGCGGCCTCCCCATCAGCCCAGAAAACGCCTTCTCACTGCTCAACGGCGCCAATCCCAATTTGAGATTCCCTCTCTGTTCGACGCCGTCCACGCGCGAGGTCGACGGGAACGCCGTAGCAGCCGTTTGATACGACGATAGATCAGGCTTGGTATCGAATACCCCTGCCATGGTGCAGGTCAGCAAACGTGGCATCCATCCTGTTAAACCCCAAAGATGCAGACTCACCCAGCTTGCGCAACCACCGTTGCCGCACTTGGTGATACCCCCTCGACGGCAATGCTTTTTGCACCAAGTCCCACTTTTGTCCATACTTGGAAACTGCCTACGTGCGTTCCACTTCTGCTCAGACAAGGCGTAAACATGACGTACCTGGGCGAGAAGCTCGTCCTCTTCTTTACTCCATTTGATGTACGGACTTCGTTGGCGCTTCGGTGGCGGAGCTGGCGCGGCCACATCTTGCTCCGCGACCCGGGTAAGTTCCTTGTTCTTGACTGGTGCAGTGGACATTGTACATCCAGAACCAGTATTGGCGCCGTTCTCGTCTCCCGATGGCGTTGTCTCGAGGCGTGGCTGCACCGGCGACGCCTCGTTCTGCGGCATTGACGGTACCAGTAGTTGCGCGAAATTCGGCAGAGCAGTCGTCATACGTGTACTGTCCGATCCCTCGCCTAACACACCCCGTATTCGCGAGCCCTGTCTTGGAGTCGCATCCTCTGAATCATCCACCAATAGAGACGTGTTGGGCACTTGGGGAGCTTGGGTATCGTTACTTGCCTGATTACCGTCGGGAACCGATGTCGAATCAAGCGTCTGAGATGTACTAGAACTACTCGTTCCTCCACCCGGATCGACCTGCCCTTCTGACGTAGACCCGCCAGCTGGCGGTTGTGCAGTATGCGTAGAGCCGGCCAGATTGTCTCCTATGTCCGATCGCGGTGTCCTGGAACGGGATGCCGGCGCTGCAGACAAGGCGGGGTCCACATCGGACGCTTTCTTCCTCGTCTTTGTCCTCCCCCGTGGTTTGGCAGTAGAACTGGAATGCTCTTGTTGTGGATCGGTTCTGTCTTTCCCCTTGCCTTTCGTCTGTATTCCTGTTTGCGCCTGGAATGGTGCAGCGGCCTGTTCTTGAGTACTGAACGCCGCAGCTTGGTCGGCCAACACATCCAAAGCCGACCTCACCCGCCCAACACCCACATTCGTTGCCCCACTTGTACTGGCAGACGCATTGTCTCGACTCGTGAGTTCAGCCAGCTTGTCGATATGCGTCGTAACCTTTCGCCGTTTCGGGATGGGGCTTCCAAGCATGTCCTTGGGTCGCGCATGGCGTGTACCTGCCGAATGACCGGGTGATGAGTCGCCGACGACATCTATCTCCTCGTCCTCGTCAACTTCGACTTCAATGTCTCCGCGCATCATCGTGCGAGCAGCACTTAGTAGTGAATCGAGAGGCGTTGGCGGGTTATTCGTCCTCGCATCCTGTTTTGGCTTTTGTGCGGATTGTTGTGCGGACGAGGTGGCAGATGGGACCGTCGTCGACGAGCTGGGGGTTTGTAGAAGATGGTGGGAATATGCAGGGATGAACATTGGGACGGGTTGCATCCCAGGCGTGGGTCGCATCTGGTTATTCAAGTAAACGTATCCAGCCTCGGCTGGATAGCCTGTATGTGACGCGTTACGTTTTGGGGTCTTCGGCGTATTTGCGACCGCGGTTGTCGTTGATTCTTCTCGCCGCCGTTCTCGTTCTCGTTCCTCCAAGTGCTGTACCATTCCGGACATTATTCCGGCGCGATGCTTGCCAATCTTACGGGCTGCTAAAAGAAGGTGTTCTACTCTGGCGTCAGCGCTGAGACCCCGCGAGGTGGATTTATGAGACGGTCGTCGTTTTTGTTGATTCGGGACGGGATGAACATTACTGGGTGCTTCCGATTTGCGGGACTTGGCTTTTGGAGTCGCTTGAGAGTGTGAAGTGTGTGGAGTGTCGAAGGGGTCTAGTGGAGCTTCGTCCTCACTGGGGCCACGATCTTCGTCTTCTTTGGCGGCAGCATCTTTTTTTCGTCTTCGAGCATGTTGGGTCTTGGAATTCGGCGTTGGCGGGTTTAGTGATGTGCGCGAGATCAGTGGCTGCATTAGTAATAGTGGTCTCAAGCGAATTAGTTCGGATTCGAGCATTTGTAAGCGGGATTGTGTTTCGTTAAGCTGTTGATTGGGTATGATTCAGATTAAAACGATGACGTGCCGTTAGGGGAGAGGAATCACCCGTTGACGAAGGCCTTTGTTGTCCGTTTCAACTTCTTGAAGCCGTTCGAATTCCTGTTCAAGTCGTTAGATGTAACTTGAAGAAGACGGAGTGGTAAGGACTTTGTCCAAACGAAAACGTCACGGGCTCATTGCTGATGACCGAAAGGCAAAGGGAGAACTGAGACTAACCTCGTCCCGCTCCGAGTTGAGTCTGTTCTTGGCTTGCTGTGCGAGGAGAGCCTCTGCCATCCTCGCCCAGCCGTCCTTCTCGGAATTCCACCGGAGTCGCTGCTCATCGAATTGATGCTGAAGCAGATCACGCTGTTGTATCAGAGCGGATATCACCTCTGCCTGTCTGAGAAGTTGGTCCAGGTCTGGCCTGACCACCGCGGTAAGTCTTATTACCTAGTGGACGGTGTTCTCGTCGATACGGCGAACAGAGATAACGCAGTATGCGCACCATTTCTGCGAGCTCCCTTTCACGCGCGGTGAGCTGAGGGTGTGCCATGTCGAGCTGGCGCATCTCGACGACGATTCTGCGCATGTGGGCGATATCGGCATCGGGTAGGGATTCTGGGGAAGCGCTGTTGGAGTGGGGTAGTAGATCATCGGGGAGTGGTTGCGGTGCTGGAGACGGGGACATGAGGTGAACGAGGTCGTCGAGTGCGAGCGGTGGATAATCCTGACTCATGTCGACGCCGCAATCACGGAGGGGGGGAGGGGCGAAATCAAAAAGCCAACGCCAACTCGAACGCGCGGTCGAGGTCACGTGAGAATAGTTTGGTCACATGACTCTGACATATGACATAACCCTTGTTCAGTCCGAATCGTTGTCGTCCGTTCGCCATGCTCATACGGCAGCTGGTTATCTCACTCTTGGCCGTTCCGCCTCTCTTCCTCGCGCTCTACATCGTCCTCGCAGGATTCCCCCACCCGCCCAGCCTGCCGGTCATCCACCCGTCCCTAGCCAGTCTTCCACCCACCTGCGCGTCGTGGACGGTCTATCCCGAAGACTATTACCATGGTGGATCCTACGTGCAGCTCCCCCACGGCCGAGTGCGTCTCCGATCGCCGCACAGGTCGACCCGCTGATTCCCCCACACAGACGCGATATTGGCTCATCGGTCCAAAACAGGGCCAACGGGTTCGCACATGCCTGCCTCCCGCCATGCACGCTCTCCTCACCGCATTGTGCAGGTAGTCCTCATACATGGCCTTTCCATCCCAGCCATCGTCTGGAAGGACGTCGCTCCCGTCCTTGCCTCTCGCGGCTATCGCGTCCTACTCTACGGTAACCCTACTCAAACTCTCACCCGCCCCTCGCTTGACCCTTTGCTCAGATCTGTACGGTCGCGGCTACTCTGATGCTCCGGATATCACCTATGATGTTTCCCTGCACACTACCCAGCTCGCCCTCCTAATGCAGCACATTAGATGGGACGATGCCTACGTCGTTGGCCTCTCTATGGTGCGTATCTAGTTCCTTGCTTGGAATCGAGAACGACTCCTTCGATTTAGGGCGGTGGAATCGCTACCGCGTTTGCTGTACAGTTCCCTCATTTGGTCAACGGCAGGGTCGCCCTCGTCGCATCCAGCGGGATAATCGAGGCATGCATCCCCTGTCATCATCCATCAGACCTCTAACATCCCATCAGTCATCTGACATTTCACGCACAGCAAAATTCATGTCGTCGCCGTTCATTCAAAGTTTATCTTCTCTTCCTCCTTTCCGCGTATGGTCAATCACCGTCCTACTTCAGCAATCACTCATGATTTGCAGCACTATATGCGTTTCCTCGTTAGCGGTTCAAGCAGCCCCGAACCCCAGGCCATCGATCCCATCCAGGAGGTGAGAATGTTTTGCATTGTCACCACATTCCACTCAGCCTCCGCCCCAGATCGTTCGACTACAGTCCGCACATCTTCCGTATTATAATGCTGCCGTCGCATCCTCTCTCCGCGATGGTCCGATCCGTGGCCTCGCACATGCTTTTAGCGCGCTTTCTAATTCTTCCAACGAAATCCTTCTCATCCATGTGCGTTTTTTCACGTCTTCCTGGCTCATCCCTCAGTCATATTTTATAGGGTACGGCAGACAGGACAGTTCCGTACAAATATGCGTCCAAGATACAAGCTCTCGTCCCTCAGGCCAAGCTAGTCACGATCACGGATGGTGGCCAGGATATCACAGTTACCCATGCCAACGAAGTGAACACAGTTCTTCTTCACTTTCTCTCCAGAGGTCTTGACTACACTAAAGGACGGTCGTCGTAAAGCATGAGCATGATCCTATCTTTCTCACTCATTCGGCTTGGTAAGTATAATCATAATTACGCACACACAACGGACTACCACATCGTATACGCTTTCTTTTTGCATCCATCCTCATTGAATTTTACCTTTTCTGGGTCTTCTAATTGTGTCGTGTACTCCCATGTATCTTGTCGCTTTCTACATTGTATGTAGGTTTAGATGTAATACCACTACTAAATATCAGCGAGAAGAGCACTGCGAGGGCAATTTTTCTTTCACTTATGTAACCAATACTACTTCAAATTTCAAAAGCATGAGCCAGCAACAAGACACGTCCTCCAGGAAAAGTGGCGACGCTACGTCGACGAACGCAACGGGCACGTTTGCCTACTTGCAGCCCTACGCCCGATCCAAGTTCAGTCCTCGTCTTTTGCCATTTCATCCATACACCGCCATCTGACCGCTCACGGCCTCATGAAGATCACCTGCGCTCGCGCTCACCTCGCTCTGTAAGCATCCCTCGTGAATATAAATACTTTCGACTAAGCCTCTCAACGAACCTCGCGGCGTCGCTCGCAGTTACACTTTGTTCGCTCGTCCCGCCGGCGGCTCTCCCACCTCGGACATATTGCCCGCCTTATCTCCAGCGCGTCGGGTTCTCACTCGCGTTCGGTGTCGCAACATGGGCGTTCTCATCCGGGGATGCACGGAACGGGGCTGGAATCGCGACAGGTGTGTACCTATCGTGATGGCGCGTTCGTGAACTGATTGTACGCATGTCTATATCCACATCTATACTTTTTGTTTCCTCCCGCGATCCACACGACGCGCCAGCTTGGTCGCTCATCTACCTCACCTTTCACGCACGCAAATCGTTCCGTGTGCCACGCCATCCGATGACGCTCGCTTTGACCGCCAGTACGACAGCGTGTGCTGCGCTCTACGGGACGGAGTATTTCCTGTATCAGAGCTGAGGGTCCTATCTAGAACGGAGAGCTTTTCTTGTTTTCAATCTTGTTTTGCTTGACATCGCGCCTCGGCCGTATGCAAGAGTTTCACGGCGGGGCATTCCCATGAGTGGACTCACATTTGGTATGTTGTTATACTCCAGTGACTGTTTCCCGGTCAAAGTCACGATGTCGATTCCGAGGACGACCTCTTGAAAGTGGGCCCTGTGATCTCCGTTGCCTTGGCGCACGAATTGCAACACGACGTGACGTTGTGATTGACGGTTCCCCAGTCGAGGAATACCTCCCTCGGTCTTCTTCACGAGAGCCCTCGTTTGGTTCACAATCCGTCCGAGAGAATGATCAGCACGGGACATGTATGATTGCGAGCTGGCTCATGCAAGCGAACATACCGTGGCGTTTGGGCAGCTCGGACTCGCAGAGACGGCACCCGCGTTCGTCGCATTAATCTTGGCTCCGACACAAGCGAGATCCTATAAGAACAGTACGGCACCTACCGCGTATTGCTGACCGCTGACCATCACGTTTGCGGTTTCGCCAAGGGCAGACTCGATCCGGAGCGAGACGAGGTCAGTCTCAGTTTTCCTCACCAGCCGCGAGCCCGCGACATTTTCGTTCGGACAAAGCTGCTCCGTCTTCTTGAAGTTACATCTAAGAAGGAATTTGAACGGCTTCAAGCAGCCGAAACGGATAACGAAGACCTGCCAAGCCTGGTCTATCGTCCTAGCATATATGACGTCATTCCCAACGCCGAGACGGCGTCAAATAGGGAGGGAATCTCAAATTGGGATTGGCGCCGTTGGGCAAGGAGAAGGCGTTTTCTGGATTGGTGGGAAGGTCGCCTTCGTTGCCATCGTGATCCGTGCCGTGTGCTTGATATTTTTGTTGGAGGTGGTATGTATATGCTTTATCTGTAGACTTGCTACGTAGTAATCGGTATGGACGTTTTCTCTGCCAGTGGTACTAGATATGGAGGATGTTTTGGAACTCAGTTTTATTAGTATCGGACCTTCATCTAACCTTGCAATCGCCAGGCACTTTTCTCGTGACGAACAGTGTCGGAACGACTACATATATGCCAAAAAAAAAAAAAACTCCAGAAACCACGCGGACAGGCGGATGGACTCCGCACATGATCCCGAATTCTCCTCCCTTACTGACGTACTGACACCTGCGTGTGGTGCGCCCTGGTGCAACCGGCCCCGCGCCCAGAACAATTAAACTTGCAGTGGCAATGGGAACTTCGCTGTCAGATCTTGACACCAATATTCCCTTGCCGGACCGAGGATCTATGTATATAAATGTGCGGTCACACGACCTCCCCTGCACGACGCGCTATCGCCGTTCCTCCTGTCCATTCCGTTTCTTCGCTCATAATATCCTGCACGCGACCATCATCCCCATCATCCCCAATACCGACGCGCTGTCACGATGACCCCCGCTCAAGCCGCATTGTTTCTTCTGGGCGCTGCGTCGATCAACCAGACCGCGCCGCCACTCGGATTCCCGCAGGCCCTGCAACAATCGTGGGCGCAGTACTCGCCTTGGTTCCCCGCAGCGACGTACGTGCCGCCGCCGGTGGGGTGCGACGTCGTTCAAGTACGTTCATGCCCCGTGTTCGCGTCGAGGTCTAAATCACGGCACGCATTTTTCTGACAGGTCAACCTGGTAAGACTTTCTCCTATCTCCCAGGGGAGATAGAGCGAAAGAACAATTGACTGACGTGCTGGGACGTGACCACGTCGATAACAATAGTTGCAACGTCACGGTGCACGATATCCCACGGAGGAGGCAGGCAAGGCGATCAAGAAGAGCGTCAAGCATCTCCAGAGAGCCAAGAAATTCAAGGACCCAAGTCTTAAGTTTGTCAGTCGGTACAAGTACACGCTTGGGACTGACGATCTGGTCCCGTTCGGGGCGGCCCAGTGCGTTTTATCTCTTTGGGGCGAGTGTTCATCTCCATAGCCGT
>JBBPOF010000071.1:0-56084 GCA_038091315.1 Porphyrellus cyaneotinctus | reverse complement strand
TGGTGTCCTCGATGAGAGGGTGGTGAAATCTCAAATGAAGTCAATGTTCAGGCCGATAATCGCGACCTTTTATATCCATCCCACTTCATTCTGTCGACCTCCAACGCCGTGTCCCGTCTCCAGAACACCGTGCTCGCACTGCACACGCCAGGCTGAGAAATTTCTCCAGAGGTTGACATTGCCGTGTTCCTTTGTATCACAAGATCCGTTCCGACAATGCCATAATATTAATGTGCGATGCCACCTCAGTGCTTGTCACACGGCGAGCGCTCGGAACTATCTTGATGTCACTCGAGACGCTTGACTGGACAACTTGTAAACGTGCATTGGCATTAGCAAGGGGTCATGGACATTCGATGTTGTTCTGCAAGCTCTGCAATCCCAACCTAAATATGAATTGGGTGAGTAACATGTCATCAAAAGTTCATCCAAGGTCAAATCAGAGAGCGAACACGCGTCATACGCGTCAAGAAAAGCCGGATATTTTACTCAAACTACTTTCCAGAATTCCCTATGAGAGGCATTCCCAAAGAGTCATATGGCCCCGGCATCCTCATCCTGGACTGAACATATTTTGACACGGGCGATTTTACTTACCTGAAATGGTTCTATGCCTCTTCGTCGCCCTCATCCGTCAGTTCTTCCCCTTCCCGTACACCCTGGTGCCGCTCAAGACCTTGCCGTCTTGCCCACGCACGTCCATCCGTGTACGGCATAATTTTAAACGGAAGGAAAAGCGTGTGCAACGGGCTGTAGCAAATCGAGATTCAGATACGAGAGCCACTTAAAGATGGCGTGGCGTACTATCCATTCGGCCCTACATTAAAGAACAGGGCGACATTCTCGCGGACTCTTTTGGCTCTTGAGTTCCGGACACGAAAGCAAATTCTAACCAATTCACGTACCCCAAGTCATACGAATTAATAAACGTCTTGAGCACGATCAATACCGATGGGATCTATGCAGAAATGAATTCGCGTACCTCTCCTCTGTCCTTGGCGTGCTTTCGATATATCGCGTGGTCTTGTGCCTCGACAGAAGTCTCGCCACGTGCAATTCCCCACAAGTGCCACAACAGCATCATCAAGACGGCGATGCACATGACAGCAGCAAGTATGTAGGAGATAATGAAGGCGACCTGGGGCATGGTATGAACCCATGGCTGAGCGTTGACGAACATCAGTGACAGCAAGAGGGGGGACCAAGAAGAACGCACCACAAACCTCAGTCCGACTGCATCCATGGCGTGCTGGTATCCGAGGATGGAGAAGCAAAAACCTCCAATAACGAGATATGCCCTACGAACATGATTCTCACACGGTCGCGCCAACGACCAAACGAGAGAGCGTACATGAAAAGGATGAAATGTCGTTCATTGTGCAGGCCCACGCATTGGTTTATCCCTAGTGACATTAATTTTGGAAGCTGAACACGCAACGAGGATACTCACACTGCACGAGTAAGGTCAACACGACGACAAAGCGAGAGAGAGATCAGATACCGACAGGGCAATGATGGTCGTATTTTAAAACGCATTTGTTACATATGCGGCAATGATGTGCCCTCTCGGTACCATGTATATGAGCAGCCTGTATGCATAGGCAGACAGCGTGGCTCACCTCTGGTCGCATGAACCCACACCGTTTGCATCTGGAGACACTTCCGCTGATAATTTCTAGAGTCGACAGTCGTTTTTGGGAGGACAGCGAAGCCCAGATAAAACTTGTCCCAGGAGGTCGTGGAGGCTCATCAATGAACCCAGGTGGAATCGTACAAGCATAGTAATAGTGGGCGACAAGGTTGACTGCGATGAGCACGCAAAGCGGTGTCGACAACCAGGGAAATGACAAGCTGGGTTGCACGACAGTGACTGGAGAAAGGCACTCAGCACGCGAGGGGTTGCTAGAGAGACTACTCACAGAAACTGAACAGTGCTAGAGATATGAGAATGACGGCGAGCCCCACAAAGTAGGGTCCTACCGCGCCAGTGAGCCTGTCCCCTTGGCGTTCCATCCATCTGAAGCATCGAAATACATGACGGACACAAATCATCGGAGGAAGGAGGAGGAGAAGGGCAGTTCCACTCATCACGTGAGATGCAATGTCAAATTACAAATTAATTTCAAAACCCAGACATCGTGACCGCCAACAAAGCGACGATAATTGCAATTCGTTGCCTCGAGTTCATCCGTTCTTCGCTTCTCGGTCCGTCTCCCAACCTGTTAGTGAACCAATCGAACCTGTAGCCCAGGTATTGCATCTCCCCACGCTCCACCATGCCAACAACCCGTCCCCACTCACTGACCACCCTAATTAGCGAGCTCTCCACAATGGCCACGACCCACCCGGGACCGGTGAGCGTCGAATTAATGGCGGCTGCGCGGTGGGTGTCACGAAAGAGGTGTCGATACACGTCGTGGACCATATTCCCAGTGAAGGTCGTTGCTACCAGATGGAGTGCAAGAACGAACGGAAACGTGATGCCTGTCAAAAGGAACAACGGAACCCCAATGCATGCGAGCGCGCAACTGATCAATAACAGTTCGCCGCTGTTCGGTGCGTGGTCGATGTAGATCAGTTCAGGATACAATTCGATGAGACCCCCGTCGCCCTTCGACCACATGTAAAAGCGGTGATATGATCGCTTGGCTTCGTTCCACCAGGGATGGGTGACGACGACATCCGGAGCGGCGTGAAATCCCTGCTGATGTTGAGGGAACCACAAATCTCTTTTCCGTCGGCAAAAGTCGATGTCCTCTCCACCGCCCGTCTTGGGAAACCGCGGGTCATACTCCACACCATCATCATTGCGACGCGCGATGAGGTTCGCCGTCACTCCCCACGGCATGTCAGTCTCGCCAGGCATCTTCTTGGCAATGTCCCAAAAGTACGTGAGGCCTGCCAAATGTACGGCGGTCGTGAAAACCGAGTTGGCTGGAGGGAACAGTGCATTTCCGATAAAGCCGACCGCCTTCGGATTTGCACGGATGACTTTCTCAGCTTCGACGAGGAGGTCTGGCTGGGGGGTAACGTCGTCGTCCAAGAAGATGATCCACTCCGCGGAGGATTCCTTCATCCCACGATTACGTGAAGCCGATGCACCAAGATTCTTGTCATTGGTGCGGATTCGAATATCTGGCCGTGAGGCGAACTTGGTCTCGAGCTCGAAGCGAGCAGGCGAATGTGGATCGTCAATAATGATGATGAACATCGTGGTACATGTCGGGGAAGGTTTCAAGTTCAGTATGGGTTCCAAGAACCAGAGCTGGACCCGGAAGCTCGGAATCACAACGTCGAGCGTGAGCATACGTGAGACTGCTGGACAATGCTTCAGCAGCCACTCGTCAATGGTAGCTGTTGCTTTGTCCAAGGGGCCATACGTCCACCCTTTGGCGTGTTCTCGTCGGTATCGCGCCGGCTGGCTGCCCCCGATCCCATTCGAGATTCTCGCGGTGAACATCCTGGAGCAATCCCAACGACGGTAGAGCTGGTACAAGAAGGGATCACCATCCTGGTTGATGAAGGTTTCGGGAATTACTTCCCCGTCGAAAATATCTAGATGGGTACGGTGGACGATGGGGAAGGTTGGCATGCCAGGGAAACTGGTATCTGTGAACGCCACACATCCGAATCCGTGGGGCGCGCCAGTGCGCTGCGCTATCTGTGCGAATTCTGCGTGGGCATCTCTCATCCATCCTTCGTCCTTGAGGACGACATCATCTCCCATGAGGACAAAGTAATCGCATCCGTCTTTCCAGGCTTGCTTGGCGATCTGTCGCCAGATTGCGCAAACATGCCCAGGCGGGTGATCACAAATCTGGATTGATGCATCGCAGATATTTTGCGACGCCAGGACAGCTTCGGCGACGTTCATGTCGGTCTTTTCGTCGTGTTCCAACAGGATGGGGTCATCGTGGTCGATCGCAAGATAGACTTTGACCACAAATCGTTGCCCACCAACTTGATGGGTATCCCGCCAGGTCGTGCGGGCGAGCGATTCGGCAAAGGTCCCGAGGAGGGAAAGACACTTGCTAAGGGGATTCGAGCCGCGGGAAGTGATAGGAAGGAGAATGGCGACCTTGATGTCCTTCTCTGCCAGGTCGACGATCTTGCTGCTACGCATCATCTTCAGCATTGAAATGCATTCTTCTTCGTCCATGCCATCCAAGCTTCTCTCCATCTCAGCCTGGATCCACTTCCCCGTCTGCGCCATTCCGTCTTCGAGGGTCACTTTCGGAGTCCAACCAGAGAGGACCCTCGCTGCAAGGTGGTTGTTGGAATTTCTTGCGCGAACGCCGAGAGTTTTCAGATCGTTATCAGATCGGAACACGACATCCAATCCTGGTTGTAGCCCTGCCCACTTGACAGCTATCTCAGCAAGGTCGTTGATCGTAACGGCACGATCAGAACCGATATTGACGGGTTTATCGTAATTGGACGCGAGGAGCGCCAATATGGCGTCCACACAGTCGCGGATGAACAAGAAACTGCGTCGCTGTCTCCCATCGCCCCATATTTCGAACTCCTTCGTGCCGCCTTCCCCCGACAAGCGGATCGCCAGTGCCTTCCGCAAGAGCGCGGCGGGAGCTTTCTCACGTCCATCGTTCCAGGCACCACGTGGACCAAACACGTTATGGAAACGGGCAATTTGGACATGGATGCTGTGTGCGCTACACTGAACAAGCAGTTCAGACACGAGCTTCTCAAGCCCATAGTGCCCTTGTGGTTCGGGTTTCCCCCCTTCCCAGACATGCTCTTCCTTGAGCGACACGTCGACGTCGAGATTGTCTTGTTTATGCGCCGGATAGACGCACGCCGAGGAGGCGTAAAAGAAGACGGAAACGTTGGCGCGAATGGAGGCAGTCAAGACGTTGGCGGTGATACGCGAATTGATTTGGTATATGATTAGGTCATTGCCTTCGTGGATGGTCCCCATACCGCCCATGGTAGCGGCAAAGTGGAGGACGGTGTCGACGCCCCTGACAACGCGGTTACAAAACTGCTCGTCGCAGAGGTTTCCAACGAACATCTCGTTACAGATAGGCTCTTTGAACGCGGAGGATGGGACGATATCCGCGACGCGGACAAAGGCACCTCGATCGAAGAGGGCCTTGGCGACGTGCGATCCCTCCAAGAAAGGTTCAGTTTTCGATGCCTTTGGCGGGCGTGTCCTGGCTTACGATGAATCCATTCCCGCCCGTTACCAAGACCTTACGAAGAGGGCCAATGGGAGGTACGGCAGGTTTCGGCAGAATTTCTGCCTTAGTCATTGCTTTAGAGAGTTCACTACGGTAATCATGTTTCACGAGCCTCAAGAGTAAGAAATGACTCACGCCGAGAAGTATTCACTGGCTAGATGGAGCTTGATACCTAAGAGAGTGGGTGTCAGCTTATCGCAAAGGAACGGATGACATTCAGCGTGAGCCTCACCCAGAGCGAACAAGGGCAATAAAGGGAAGAGAGGGGCCAGATGTGCGGGTTTTAGCTGACTCTGGAACCCATTATCAGTCGACTTCATCAGCATCATGCGCCGTGGAGTCAGAAATCGATGAGATCAACCGCCCATGATCAAGTATAGTGCCTATCGAACAAGGGTCGATGTCTGCAAACACCTGACCTTCGTTCGATAAATGCCTTTGATCTGGACGGATCGTCCTCGTCTCGAAACAGAAAGCCCCACCTAGAAATAGTTCAAAGGTCCGCCCATAGATTGTGAGGGTGCACAATTAAGCCCAAAAGGTAGTATGCTTCCTCATCCCTGCCTTTCATGGGCAACACTGAAGCGCTCGAGTATATACGGTCACTCATCGTGTATTTCCCCCACCTCGTATCTTTCCGTGATCAGGTAAGTATCTCCACCGATCATACATGGTGGTGGTGGTAACGATCGTCTACAGCAACAATGAGCACTCTGGATGCCAATCCGCCCCCCAGCCTCTACGAATTTACCCCGACTCAAGATTGGTTCTCGTTCAATGAACCTGCGTGGCATAATATTTTTCACCTTGTCCAATCCAAAGCCCCTCGTGTTCTCGAGATCGGATCCTGGGAGGGCCGTTCGGCAGTATTCCTCCTGACGACCCTCTGCGCTACAGGCGGGGAGATCGTCTGTATCGACCACTTTGACCTCATGGGGACCGCAGAGGGACGAGAGCGTTACCGCAAACTCATCCACAATCTTACCCTCACAGGCCGTCCTGCGCGTGTGCTCCCTCACTTCAGCGTCCCAGCCTTGTGCATCTTGTTGCGGGAGGAGACGAACAAGGAGCACAATGCTGGGTTTGACTGGATTTACATCGATGGGTCCCATCGTTCTGACGATACGCTCCTCGATGGCGAGTTAGCATGGCGCCTAGCGCGGCCCGGCTGCATCGTCATCTTTGATGACTACAACTGGCCCGAACAGCCTCTTGATAGCCCGCACCACCCACGTCGCGGCATCGACGCCTTTCTTGCAGTCCATAAGGAAGAGTACGAGGTCCTATCGACGAACCCTGAGCAGTACCAGATGGTGATCCAGAAAACGACACCAATGCGTATCGGGTTTCTTCTCGAAACAGGCAAGGGTGGACAGCTATGTGATGTTTTTGAATACGGAATGAACATCGCCCTCGCCATCGACTCTGCATATGCCATGGCAGCGGCAGTGACTCTCCGTAGCGTCGTAGAACATATCCAGGGCCGCGTCACGCTCTACATCGTCGACTGTGGCCTCCGCGCTGAAGACAAGAACAAGATCGAAGCATCCTTGCCTATGCACTCGAACGTCACCCTCCTCTTCATAGCGTTACCTCCAAACTCATTGACCTCTGACATAGGCCCCGTCTGGGCCAAGGTTGACATGATGAAATGCCTGCCTGTCCAGCGCGTCCTTTATCTAGATGCAGACGTCTTAGTGCGCAAAGACTTGGGAGAGCTGTGGAACACTGACCTCGGTGGTCGCTCGCTCGCCGCGGCGCCCGACGTTGGATACCCGATGGGACATTCAGGCATCCCGAGGGGGAAATACTTCAACGCTGGCGTGCTCCTCGTCGATCTGGCCCGAACGCGCTCGAGGTTCCCAGAGCTCGAAACACGCTGTCGCAAGATGGTACACTCCAGATTGCGCGAACAGGACGCACTCAACGTGCACTTTACAGGCGACTGGGTCGCGTTGAGCCTCGCATGGAATGCTCAGGGACTCGGGACTTATGCGGAATGTACATCTCAGGACGGTGGCAGAGAAGGACTTGGCTTGACAGAGATGGAGGATCCGGCGATCGTGCATTTCACGGGACCTGTTCATCCGACGATGCAAGCGGTGTTGAATCCGTATGTGCAACCTTATACGGCCAAGCCTTGGGGATACGCCGGAGCACCGGGACATCCGCACGAAAAGGCGTGGTGGAACATGTTGGAGAAGACTGCTTGGAGAGGTTGGAAGGGAACAGCCGTTTACGAGGAGATATGCGAGAAGGCGAGGACCGAAGCATTGAAGAGTGCGGAAAAAGAATTTGAAAGGCGGTTAGCAGGCCCAGCGGATGCTCCTATACCAAACGTTTGACCGGGTTCCGAGTCGACAACCTTGCTGATTATACAGGGACGTTTGCCAGTAAGATTTCAATATATGTGACTGTGACTGTTACTATCAGGAAAACGGGCTTTGACAGAGACGAGTTGAATCCAGGACAACTGCCCACCGAGGGGACCAACATCGTGTTCATCGACTGCCAGTCGCATGCTTGGCACTCATTGTACTCATTTCGCTTTGTGGCATGAACGCTTTGAAAAACAGGGACGCAGCAGGGACATTTCAATGTCTCATGAATCCGAGGCATTATCAGGCCCGTGGCCCATGATCGTCTGAAATTGTCAAAGACCCTGTGACAGACTACTCACCGGGCTCGAACATCCAAACCCTGACTCGGAGCTTGGAAGCACACGTGTGACTTGCAAAACGCCGCTGCATGTTATGTACAAACAAGTACTAAGTGAAGTCAGTCAAAGACTCGTTCGCAACATGCCTCAAAGATTCGATTCTGCAGCTGATGCTATGATGACCGTTAACAACTTGATCAAGGGACGATATGTACCACGGCGATTTCAGACCTAAAGTTTCTAGCCCGGAAGATCAACTTATGATCAGTGCTTCGGTTACCAGATGAACTGACCTAACTGAGCACAACATCCATAGCATTCCGATTCGAAACAAAGCAACAGAAATAAAATGAATAAGATAGGTCAGAGGACAATCGTAATCAGAAATACATCGTGGCTGCAGCACACCAGACAACTGCCAGAGTCGAGGCAGTGACCCCAGGTCACAGTGAAAGAGTGGAAGATGGCTTCATCGGTCTCTTCGCCGTGGCGTCCCGGGTACCTTGCGTGGCGTTGCCCCAACACCTGGTCCCAGCTCCGTTATTCGCCGTTCCCCAACACCACCGAAGCCTACCACCTGCACGCGCTGCACTTCTCTTACTGCCTTTCGAGCGGCGTCTCCAATCTTCCCTGGAGGTCGTTCTTTGTCTATCCGTGACAGGGCACGAAGAATGTCTCTCGGATTTTCCCCAGGTGGATGGCTGTGTCCTCGTTGTGTGGGCGGAAGATATGAAGCGACTGTCGATGAACTCGAGGGTGGTGGAAGGGAATGCGACCGTGCTGACAATGCAAGGGAGAGAAGGGAGAAGCGATAATCAAGTTCCGCTTCAGCCATGTCAGTCGCTTGTACCGCCGAGCTGACGTACGAGTAGAGATTGTCCACTTTATATGCAAGACCCCCTATCGCCTCATCCAGGGGTCCGCGGAACTCAACCCCACTCTGAGGCTCAGAGGACATGACCTGCTTGATCAGTTCAAGGTCAACTGTGCCTTTAAATCCATCAGAGAGATCCTCTTCACGAGGAACGAGCCACGACCAGTCGTCTTGTGACTCTTGTGAAGTGGCTCGTTGTTTGCCTTTCGCCTTGGCAGATGAAGGCGGTCTGAGAGCCTGACGTCGTTTCTCAAGATCAGCCTTGGAGCTGACTTCGTACTGGTGGTAAAATTGGTCAACTCGTGACCAAGCCTCTGACTCGGCTTGTGCTCTAAGACATTCGGTATACATTCAGGGTTGCAAAAGGACGTCAAGCAGAGACAACTTACCGATTTATGTGCTGTTGAAAAGTCACCTCCCGCGCACGGTTCTTGACGTTCTGCTCATTGGGTCTCAAAGCACCCTCTTTGACAGTCTTCCCATCCTCTCCATGACCATATACAGACGTATCAATCTTCTTCTCAGCTAACATTCGGATGAAGTCCTCTTGTACAGTCTTTAGTATTTGTTTCTTTCGGTCATCGAGCAGTGGCGGGTCCTTTCCACAGCTCGAGGACGATTTGGATGGCGGTTTCACAGGGTTCGTTGACGAAGACGGTTCTGACGATCGAGAGACGGCGCGTGCGGCTGACCATACGAGAAGTTGGCGTGCACGTTGTGGTTCGGGTAGATCATAGTCGATGTGTTTATAAAAACTCGAATCGTTAACTGATGCGTGGGGTTGAGCTATACAGAACAAGAATTAAGTCAATTACAAAAGAAAACTATAATACAAGACGAACAGAACATATTAGAGAGAGACGCACAAATAACGCCAGTGTTCTCGAAGCTAGTACTTATTCGTTTACCACGCATGCTCATCGAAGTACGTCGGGAGTGGGAGGGTGTTTGTGTTTGTGGTGTACGGGGAACTGAAGGACCTTCACGCATCTGTTTGTTGCGCTCGATCTGAGGGGTTTCGCTTTCGGGGAGTGGCTGTAGGGCATCTGGTGGGCGTCGCCTGGAAGGGGTGGTCGCTGTGGAGGGGAGTTGGAAGGATGGATGGGTTGTTTCTTTTGCGCGTGATCGACTACGTAGGTGATCCGTCTCAGACTCCATTTGGCGTATGTCTTCGTCTAGCTCTGGCTCCTCACGGGTTGTGGCAAGCACATCGCGCGATTTGGCACTGGTCGGAGCACGCGAAGAATCCGCTTTGAACTTCTTTGACGGAGGTTTCGACCGTCCAGGTGCAAAGGAATTGGAGGTTGAGGGTAGTGGTTGTGAATGGGAAGGCGGGGGTCGGGAAGGGGGGTTGGAAGTTGTCGTGGGCAAGGGTTGCGATGTGGGTGGATTAAGAGGCGATACGGCGCGTTGGACGGGTGCACGAACGATGATAAGACCCCCTGGTTGCTCTTCTCCGATGACTGGATACGATATGTGAGCACCTCGCGCGACAACCGAGGAAATCTACTCACGTTTCCGTTTGGACGCACCCGAGTTTGCCTGCAGGAACCTTGATGATAAGCATATCACAAAATCGTGGAACATGCCTACCTCTTTCTTCATTCTCTTTGTCGCTGCCGCCAACAAAGGGTTTGAATCATCCGTTAGTTTCCGTTTCACACCTGGTTTGGGGTCAACCGGTGCCATTGGGTCTTCCAGTCCTCCTGTCGTGTGCGTTCGTGTCCCGTTCATTGGTTATGTTCATCAATCGAATGGTACTAGTCCGCAACGCAAACTACGTCTTTGTCGTCGGACAGGGAGTCGGCGTCGGCGGCGACGGTGAGCGGCAGAGTTGAATGGCTAGGGGCGGAGTTTGAATATTCAAGTCCCATCTACGATCAACGAAAAAACGCGTCGCGTTCAATTAGTGTCACGTTATGTCACGTCACGTCTATTATCTTGCCGAGCACCAAATATGCCGGTGCCAACCCTCACGACGTCGCTTCCGCCCTCCAGCGCAGCTTCAAAGTCGCTCGACATGCCCATACTCAACAGTAGTTTCCCGTCTACACCCCATTTACCCACCGACGTAGGCAGAACTTGCTCCAAGTAACCACGTGTACGCCTGAGAGCCTCAAAGTCCTCATTGGGCCGTTCATCCGAGGAAAGAGATTCTGTAAGTGAGCCGATGGTCATCAGCCCCTGAAGGTACAGCATTGGGCAGTTCGTGATGATGTGCTGCGCAAGTTGTGCGAGCTCGGAACTCGAAGCTGACTCTGCCGATGTAATGGCGGGTAGCCCCGACTTTGCGTCTTCCTCCGAAGTGTTGACCTGCAACATAACATTGATTGGTGTGGATCTTTCAGCAGGCAGCGATTTGTTCAAGGCACTGGCTGCCTTCGAAGAGGTTACGGTCTGGATGGCATAGACGTTTGGTATCACTGATATCCAAGTGGAGTCGAATACGAATACACGGCGTAAGATCACGATACATACTTGCCAGCGTCTTTGCCTTGTTTGATTGCAACGTGCCGATAAAGTGCCATCGGATATCATCTGGGAGCTAAACATAATCACATCAGATCATCTCAACGTCAGTAATTGACCATCCGATCGTACCTGCTGAGCCTTCTCCTCCAACTCGTTCACATAATTCTCGCCAAAATCACGCTGTCCGCGTTCATAGCACGCGAGGATATCAGACGCGGGCTTCAGCTTGGACACTGCGACGAGAGTGGGATTCGAGGAAGGAGGTGCAGCCTGGCGCACGCGATCTTGTATCACTGACAAAGAGTCAGAAAGTTCCTTGAAGCGCTCGGGTGGAGCTTTCGAGACGGCGGTAGAAGCCATGCGTGGACGAGCGACGGTCGACAACGCTCTGAAGGTAGCATTCATTCGCTGGATACCCGTCTTGTAGTCCCGCGAGCAGGGTCCCAAAAAATTTAATAAATTACATAACTCGCAGGCAGCGGAGAAATTTAAGCCCGACAGCACACACATGGGGGATTATGACATTTTCTTTGCTGTTTATAGTGGCAATAACTACACAAAATTTGAAATTTTCTTGAAAAATAGACATTTTAATTGATCTTTTCTTGTTGTGAAAAATGTCATAATCCCCGGTGTGACACTAAAAATCGAATGTGGTCTGGGGGAGCCAGATTTTAAATAAACTCCGCTAGAACCTAACCACCCGTGCCGCGGGCGCGCCTCGAATTATTTAATTTAATTTAATTCCTATAGCTAGGGTGATGCTCAAGCGCGTTTGTCCTCCTAATTTGTCCCATCTCGTAGCCATGCTGTCGCTGCACGGCGTCTCTGCCTGGATCGAGGTTGACGGAATGGAACTCGAGCAGTACGGCGTGGAGGAGGATCTTGACCGCAACCAGGTAACCTGTTGGGTCGCGACACAGGCTAACAAGGTAGGGCGACTAACGAGGACCGTGGGCCATTCCTTACCCCTTGAAAACCTTTTAGAGCTTTTCCGTCTCATTCAGAGACAGTGTGGCATGTAGGGGACACTCGCTGAGCTCCTCTCTCGAACTCGATGGGTCGTCCATTAGCGGCAAGGTCCTTCGCCCATCAACGGGCTTCATGGGCACCCGCACAGTGGTCCAGAAGGGTCAAGCATCGTCCTCGACATCTGAGCGTCCTTTCATCTTTTCGAAGCTAGAGCTTACTGGTATTCTATCCCGTGCTGCACGTAACTTGCCTTCGCGCTCACGTGTCAGCAGATGATGACGAGTACTTGAACCGATCCTCAACACGCCTGGGCGAAATGCGGATTAGTATTTACAGAGTTGAACCCCTGGAATCGCAGTTATTTCATTCTGGCTCAAGCGCATCCAGCCATGACAAGATTCACGAACGCTCAAAGAAGGCTGTCACGCACTGTGTATCGTGTGTCAATTGCATTGTCCTGTCGGCGGCATCTAACATAACAAACAGATATGGCGAGGAAGTGAAGACAGTGACACAGTATAGCTGCCGTGTAAGGTATCTGGATGGCATCCCGCTCGCTACGTTCATTTTCAAATATAGAGATCTTGGTCTGTGTATTTTCGCGTCCCAGGAAACGGAGCTTAACGCTGATTACAGGTCTCCTGCAAGCTAATGGGATAATTCCCAAGCCACCACCCGCGAGGAGAGAGGCAACTGCTTTCGAAGTTCTTGACTTAACTATGGATAATGATGATTCCCACATCAAACGAGAACCCATGAAGGACGCGATCGAAATCATCGGCGAGACTGCTCCAAAGAGGGTCCTATCAAAGAGGTCAAATCCAAACAGCAAGAGCGGGGCACAGCCTACCAAGAGGATTAAGCGAGAGAAGAAATTCGTTCCTACTGGTGAAATCATTGACTTGACATGATGTGGAAGTTGCTTTTATTTATCGCCTCGCACTCTATGCCCATATATTTGATCGACTTCGTCTCTAGTTAAAACTCTATTATTTGCAAGGTATCATTACTTCCTTAGTTCCAACTTACTTAGTTATGTTTTCTAACCATCCTAGTAACAGTTTTGTGGTCTGTTGGGCTTGTTGCATGAAGTCATCATCTGGTAACCATGTGACCCGCGTGGGGCCGAGTTGCTCTTTCACGATCTTCGCTTTCTGGTGCGTCAACAGCGTCATCCCCTCTTTCAGTCACGATACACGAGAGAACTGACAGGGGAAAGGTGGTGTGGATATGAACAGTGAAAACGTGAGATGGAGCAAGGACTGACCACGATTGTGTAGGGTTTAGTGATACGATCGAATCAGACACTACGGTGCACTAGTTGTCTTGCCATGGATGATGATCTGACGGGTGTCCACTTTAGGTGCAATAGTGCAATGGACGTGGGCTATGACTCCTCACCCCAACACACCGAGACTGGAAGTGAGCAACGGAGCGGAGCCCATGATGATCATCCCACAAACAACCGACATGGAGAACTCAAGCAGACTCACGATTCAACTCCCCGATGACAAGAATCGTGGATCCACCACAGGCCGTCTTCCACTGATGATAACTCAGGGTGCTTAAGATACACGTGCGTGTTGAGTATTGGGAAGATCCGACCGAAGAACGACGGATGCCCCGGCCGGTAGGATTCGCTCGGTCGGGCGAATCGCTTGCATTTGCAATGCTCTCTCCTATGTTTAGCATGTGCACCCTGTGTTCTGCTTCACCCAAGCATGACCATTGGACTGCGCTGCCGTCATAGCAATTTCACTCGGCGCGCGGATATCCACGGTCTGATTTAATTCAGTATTGAGCATGAAGAATATTAGACGCATCATGTAAGACGATTGTGTTCGGACGTCAACCGCGTCTGCAAGTATGCCAGGAAGGGAGGAGTGCATGATCCTCGCGTTGTGGATGGATTTACCCCTCTTCAGGCTCCCTATTTTCGGGTTGATCGGCTGCCGCGCTGTCCGGTAATGCCACAACGAGCGACACATGTTTGACGCGATGTTCATATCTTCATCTCTTCTCTCACCGCACGTCGACTCTTGAGCTTCAGCGACAGTGAACGGAACTGCCCAAGGAGAAATGTGAGTCACTACAGCGTGTTCATCACCAGTCTGACGTAGATTCGTTCAGTCGCCATCGATTGTGCATGAGGCTACAGTCGTTAGTCGAAATTATCCCCAAAGAACATAGGAATAGCTCACTGTCGATCGCCTCACATTTGCAATTCAGCAGAGAGTACAGGGGCGTCATCTGGGAGATAGTCGCAGTGCGATCTATATACCTCCACAATCTGAGCTACGCTGCATGGGTAGCACGCCTCGTAAATGGAACTGGTAATGAATGAGAGGTAGCAGAGGCAAGCTTGAACCATAGGTGTGCGCTAAAATCCTCGGAGTCGTCCCCCACGCATTTGAAACTCATTTAGTGAGCCCATACATGTCACGGCGTTGGTGGTCAATTTTGCGTAAGATGGCCAATCGCGACAACGTGTTTGGAGCACTAGAGCCCCGCCTACCTCATACTTTCGTCAGGACTACCGTTTTGCGAGCTATTGTTCGCCAAAGTGACATACGACAATTCTGTGATGCCAATGATCGCGCTACCCACTGCTACACGATAAGCATCCATATCTCCCATCAACCACTTCATGTGAACTGTGCGGAAGATTCAGATGCTCCAACACCACCCAAACAAGACGAATTCGAAACGTGACCAGGAACCAGTATAGGCTAGTATAACATGCGCGATTTCTGCTACGACCAATGCAGAGTCCCCGACATAACTGAGCGATGTCGCTACGCATAAACACGAACGTCCCACCTGTCTTTGGTCGGATCAATCACTCTACGATGGATGACGACCATCATAATAATTTCGCTGGCAGGACACACTGTTCACCTCCCACGTCTCCTTTCCGGTGCAAACAGACTCCTCGCTGCTCCCGCAAGGCTCACACGTTTGCTTCCCTCACAAACACCGAGCTCCACCTGGCTTCTCCGACACGGCATCTGACCGGGACCAATCAGAGCGCGAGTGGTGAGTCGCCACATCATCTCTCATCACCACTCTGGCAAGACTAAAAACCACACCTTTTCATTTCATGCCCCGGTATCTACGTCCGTAGCTGTCAAATTCATGTCAGAATCACCTCGCGGTCGTAGCATCAGCCTTTTTTCTCCTCGCACCGCAGTCCAAAACAACCTGAATTGCCAGGCAGACTCTCTTTTACCCAACAATGCGGAAACCCCGCATTCTCCCCGTGGCCATTTGTCTGAACGCAGACCACAAAACAACACTTTCGACTCAGCGTTCTTGTCGATGTCTGCTACTTCTCCGACGTCATCCCTCTCACACAGCGCCCTCGATATGCTACTTAAAGCCGAGGCTACTCTAGATCCCAGCGCACCCACCCAAGAACTCACTAACGACAGTCCGGGCGCAATGACTACCCTTGATGTGCCGAATCCCTCCCTCAGCCGACGCTCCTCGCGCTCTTCATCCAGGAACCAGCGCATATGGTCCAGCGAATCGAAATGGGATAAAAGTCGTTTCGCCTGTGCGTCCCCTTGTCCATCGATCGCTTCCGCCACTCCGTCGTCTAGCAGCACTAGCTCTGCGTGCAGCGTCACTTCGACGTGCAGCGTGAATTCTACAGGTAGCAGCGCCTCTAGCTTGCTCTCCCCGTCGCCGACAGATCGCTCAAGACGCTCTCCCCTACCAGACTCCTGCCCCGCCATGCTTGTTCAGAGCACGTCGTCTGGTCACATTCTCTCCGTCAACCTCCCACGTGTCATCCAACCAGAGATGGTCACGGTAGCCGCCAAGAAAGGTGATAGGCTAGACGTCGTTGCGGACGCATGGCATATGGAGCGTGACTGTGAGTCAACAATTTCACTCGTTCGATATGTTTACATCCAATAACCTACAAACAGGCCATTATGAATGGCAAATACGGTTTGCACCCGGCGACGTCGACATGTCGACAGTCCGTGCGCGGTTTGGACAAGATGGAAAGCTTTCCATCGAAGTCCAGCGACGTGCCCCCGGCCAGACCTGTACTCCCGGGCTGGGGATGGGATTCAGGTATAGGTATTACTAGTGGGACCGACGTCGCTGCGGACCCACTGCCAGTACTTCATGTCGGGGGTGCTCGACCCTCACTCCACCAGAGCGTTTGTCTCTTTACGTTTTCAGCCTAGCGTTATAACGGTATTACTTAGTGCCCTGTAATTGTACGCAGATTCCGAATTGTATTCTTCAAAAAATGTCGATTTCTCGACGGCCCCGGGGCGGGGCTCTTACGCTGTCCTGACGCCTCAGATTCTCCATGCTGTCCCACGTTCTTCCACGTATTCCCTCGCTTTCTCACTTTGCGCGTTTGCTTTGTATTTCTTCTTGCTGTACCACATCGACGCACGTCTCGCATTATGGGCGGTATATACTAATATGATCTACTCTAATCATTATGATCATGCATGACAAAAAACGCCCTTGCCAGAAATTGGACCCACTACCCTAAACAACTCGACAGCCACTGGCACCGCCAGCAGGATCAGGACCATCTTTCATTACCCAGCTCGTTCAGCGCGGAAGGTACTCACTGGTGCGTCATGCAAAGCGTCTGGCAGCAGCATGACTGTGGTCGTGAAACACACCTCGACGGTCCCTCGGACAACACCTGACCGGCGTATACTAATATGTTGCCCCAACACGCAGAACGAGTGCGTTGTGATTCTCTTGCCAGCGCACCTTGGCGATTCTTTCCTACCAAATCAAAGTTCAGTGCCAGACCGCCATAATGTGTCGAGCAAGACGATGACCAGCGCCTGTATGCTGACTCCGTAGTGGAAAAGGCCGCACTGAGCGCAGAGGTATGTAGTGTTCGATCCTGGATCCTCCATGATGCGACTTGGATTAATGTGGACAGAATCGTCATGGTTAGGTCGACGTATCACTACCCGTCCAGGTGTGGAGTATGAAAATGAACTCGTCCGACGCTGTATTAGCAGACCCACTGGACGTCGAACATTCTGTGGGTGGAGGCAGGGTTGAGGGCAGGTTGTCAAGGTGGGTAGTACTACTTATGTCTAAGGCAGGGTCAAGCCCTCTCCACCTTAATGGGACCACTGGTGCAACAAACCTGTCACACACGTTCGACAGGGTTCGCGTCTCCTAAATGGTCTGGGCATACTAAGATTTATTCCTGCTTTGCACAATTATATTGCATTGATGCTTCCTTGGCAGTGCTCGACGTGGTTGACTCCACTGGTGTGCTGGGTAGCCCACCCGCAGGGCCTACAAACTTTTTTGTAGGGACTCCACTGCCGAAGAATGTCTCACTCGTCACTGATCTACGATCAGACTCGCAGTTCTCTGGACGCTGGTCCACGGACTTGGACCACAGACCTCGTCCAGTTTTGCTATTCGTCCCCTGCGGGTCCACCTGGGATCTCGTTATGTGCCCTTGCTGATTTTCCAATCGTTCCGATCCCGATTCATCCTGACACCGCCCACGTCGTGTTCGGCTGACAGATAGATCTCAAAAGTCTATTCAGCCCTTGACAGGTTCTAGCCCGGGTTCCGTTGCAATCGATCCAAGCGGGTCAACTTTGGAGGGGTCCGAATGCTCACGCCGCCCTGAATTTCATTCCACACAGACAGACCATGCGCTGACAGCCCACTTTTCGAGACGGGCCGCGAACACGGTAGTCTAACTGGGATAAGCGGGAGCCCAGACTCGCATATACAGTCGATCAACCTGTAGGGCAACATGAGCATATCAAATGTACGCAATAGTTGGTCAAATCCCCCGATATGCGTTCACCCTTGATTCGGTCCTGGACCCGGACTCTAATTGCCAGACATCACCAGTTATGCAGCAGTCCTCGGTGATTTGTCGGGGTAACGACCCCATTCTCTTTCCGTCTTCTTCCGTTCTAAAATTAATCTAGCATGGAACCCAATAATTCCTGTTCGTTCATCGACTACTTCGGCTAGTAATGAACGATTTATTGCAATGAATACATGCCCTCGAAACACCCATTTGTAAGAATCCCAATGCACTACAACCGTGGCTAGATTTCAACAGGGACTTGCAAACATCATCATTGCTAATCGTACACGCACAGAGACGACCTTGGAATGGTCTCACGCCGTCTCCTGAGGATGGGCTACGAGCTTCTTCCCGCTGATTTTCCCAGCCTTCATTCGTTCCAGACCATCTGGAATTCCATTAAGCCCATTCGCCAAGACTTCAAAATTGTTGGGCTGGAAGATATCCTCGTCAGTCTCCTACCTGCCTGATTAGATCTTGCATACCTTGATAAGACCCTCTTGCAACCATTTTCCAAGAACGTGCCATGAGTCATGACACATGGCCTTGTTGGTCTCTGTATGGGGGTTGCCATAGGTCGCGATAACGGTACGGCCCTTTCCCTCTTCCTCTTTGACGATGGGCTGGAGAGTCAGAATAAGCGTTCCCCCTTGAGCGAGAACGGACCAGGCCGCCTGCTGGGTCCCTGGCAAAGCGATGACATCATAAACGATTTCGATCGGTTTCTTAGTGATTTTATGCAGAGCCGCCGCGAGTTGGTCTGCTGTGGTGAGACGCCTATCGATCACGTCCGTGGCCCCAAAGCTTTTGAGCTCGTCCTGGTGAGCGAGGTTTGCGGTCGTGATGATAGGAGAGAATCCAGACAACTTGGCGAGCTGGATAGCTACGAAAAGTGGTGAGAATCGACAAAGCCACGTCCGTGCATGCCCACTTACCATACGAGCCAACAGAGGAAGAGCCGCCCATAATCAAAATGGGATTGCCGGCATATTTGCCTCGACCGCCCTCCACCCAAGGCGGGATGAGTCCGGCACCGAGCCGCTCAGAATATAGGCCAACTGCGGCAGTGTCGAAACCCAGCGGAACAGTAGCCGCTTGGTCAAAGTCGAGGTTAGGGGGGATCTGTGCGCCAATGACGTCATAGGTCGTATCGCTATACACTCTCGCTCACCTTGGCGGTATAATCCGCCACGGCGACTGCATCCTGCTGATAGCTGGAATAATCGTTGGAGAAGCTCCCATGCGAGAGACTACGAATGTGGATGAAAAGGGGCGATAGACAAAAGGTGAAAACGAGTGGACGTACACTTTGTCACCCTTGGCACAATCTTGGACGCCCTCGCCAACAGCTTCTACGACGCCAGCCATATCGACACCCAGGACAGCGGGGTACGTGTCGATGAATGCCCCTGTCTGCTGGATCTTATAGTCGATGGGGTTGAGGGCGGCAGCATAGATTTTGACGAGGAGTTCGCCCTTGCCGAGCTTTGGGATGTCACGCTGGCCAACCACAAAATTTCCGTGCTGTGAGTCCAAGAATAAGGCTTTCTGTTTGACAGAGGACATGATGTCGATGTGATGGTGAGTATATAAGTTAAGTTGGATAAGGGGGTATCCTATTTTGCGCGTTTTGTCTACATCATACATTTGTCATTACTGAGTGGCCACCCCCCGAATTCCATATCCGTCCGCTGATCCGCGTCATGTCGCGCCATGACGAAAGCCCGAAGAAATCGAGTGGCCATTCTGAGTCGGATGTATCGCATCGACGGCGTCCTTCTGAGTTCTTTAATCACGGGATGAGGAGGTGTCACCGTCATCATCGCACAGTCACTGAACGAGAAAAGGGTATTTCAGATTTCTATTCGAGATAAACATGCACGACCAAGCGTCTTCTACCTTTCTGTGTCTTGCGGACGGGCAACTAGCTTCACTCCGTCGATCTGTCCCCCGACAAACTTTTCAAGTCCGGGCCCGATTCCTTTTAGTCCCCCTGAAATCACTTCGAACCGGTTAGGCTGGTGACGAACCGTTGTCAGCATACGATCTTTTCGATACAATGGATTGCGCTCACCCGTATATCACCCTTCTCAAGCCATCGAGAAAGGTGCAGCCACAACTGTCTTCCCGTCTCCCAGTTCTCCTCTGTGTGTGGATTTCCGTTTGTAAGGACGATCTCCCTGCGATCGTTGGGATGTCTGTCGATCACCGAAGGGAGGGTAAGGACAAGTCGTCCTTGTGGTCCGAGCAATTTCCATGCGCCTTCTTGGGTTTCCCTGATGGAAACCGTATCATAGATCACGTTTATCGGCGCAGAGGTGATCCGCGCCACGGCATGTTGCAACCCGGCGAACGAAAGATAACGATCAATCACATGTGTTGCACCGAGTCGCTTGAGGTAGTCGGTATGCTTTAGTGCGGCCGTTGTGATGATAGGAGAGAAGCCGGACATCTTCGCCAACTGAATGACTGGGGAAATGATATCAGGAACGTTGTCATGCGATGCTTGATATAAACTACGCCTACCGTAATTGCCGACAGATCCTGAGCCGCCAAAGATCAAGATGGGCATGTCCCTGTATTTGCCTACTCCGCCGTGCTTCCACGGGGGCACGAGGCCGATGCCGTTAGTTCGTCCATACAGACCGATGGCCGCAGTTCCCAGTCCCAGTGGCAGTGTGGCGGCCTGCTCGTACGACAGGTTGTCAGGGATCTGCGTGCGGTGTTAAAACTCATTGGAACCCGCAAATCGTTTAGTCTCTGCCTACCTTGCAGGCAAAGTCGACGACGGCGATGCAGTATTGTTGGAATGTCGACAAATCATTATCGTCGTATGCACCATGAAAAAATCTTTAATGAAAATGATAAGATCAGTCTCACGACCTCATCGGACCATATCGAAGGGGGTTCTTACACATCGTCCCCAGGATCAAACCTGGTCACTCCTTCCCCCACACGGTCTACGACACCAGCGCCATCGCTACCCAGAACGGCTGGGTACTTGGAGACATAGATCCCCCGTTTTTGGACCTTCGCGTCGCTGGGATTGAGTGCAGTCGCTTTGACTCGGACGAGGATTTCTCCTGGCCCGGGCTCGTTGATTTCACGAGTACCAAGAGCGAAAGGTGCTTGTCTGGAAGGAAGGACGAGAGCAAGATGTGGTGCAGGCATCGTAAGATGATACTGAACCGGTGTCAGAGTAATGGGAGGTGTAGTTTAGTGAGATAAAACCGAACGTGAGCTTTGCTTATATGCTGAAAAATTGCATTGCCTCGACCGGTCAAAGCCATATGTGGTATTAAAACCTCGTGTTGTCCGTGCTGCGTAGGGGACGTGAGTAAAAGTGGAAACGCGCAGAGTGCCCGGGAATCATGGTCTGGGTCATTTGACACCGCGGCTCAGGGAAACAGCCTTCCCTTAAATGGAGGGTGGGTGATTGGAATGCTAGAAGAAGCACAGCACGGACCGTTTCGCAAACCCACCGTGGCACCCCCAACTTTCAGGACCCAGCCACAGCTTGGGGAGATGAAGGAATGCACAGATTGGTGTTGATCTCAGTCAGCAAGGTCATCAAAACAAGAACCGACCAAGCTGTCCTTAGCTAAGTGCCGATGGAGGGCGTCAACAAGCGAATCGTCATCGTGGGGTAAACGGATAAAGGTCGTGGCACATGGAAACAAAAGTACCAGAAATTCTGTGGAGCAGTCAGGAAGTGAGACTAAGTCGGGGATGCCATTGCCATTAACTCAGAACACAGTGGCTAACGTGTGACGAATGGCGTACCCGTCATACAAACGAGGCGGACCGTGAGCTCGACTTGGAAAACTCGGAAGGACCCAATTTAATATTGAAGTCGCCCATGGACTTAGTCAGGACCAAGCTGTGGAGTCCATCTCGAGGTAAAAGTGTGCCGGGAAGACCGAGCGTGATGATCGTGCGAGAGCGAGGAACGGATGATGATGTAAAAAGACACGAGGTAGGATGGCGGACAAGCGGACCCAAACTATGACATGTCCCCTGGAGGAAACATCGATCGGAATTCTTGGAAAACATGATAGAAAGAGAGTGCAGATTGGGCCATAGTACCTTTCTAAAGAGAACATTTCGAGAATACGGCGGACATGATCCCCTGCCTCAATGATTGTGTAGGCGATATTACGCAAGGAACGTTGATGTTGTCGATGAAACTCGGCTCAGCGAGTATGTACGGTGACTGATCCGAGAACTCACCATCACTTGAAGGTAAGCATCAGTGTGCCGGATTCCGCTCGGTGCCACGTCAGGTCCGTGAATCCGTTCGCTGGGATATTGTACTACTAGGGGCGGCCGGAACAAGCACACTAATAGCAGTGCAAAACCTTTGAACTAGCAATTTAAACGCTCTCACCTGCTCCAAGGGCCGTCTGCCCGTGGGTCATTCCGAGGAGCAATCCTCTTGCCACTGGCCAGGAAGAAACGATCTCGATCTGTGACGAAGAATGTATGGTCGTACAGACACGAACGTAAGTGTAACAAGTGGACCAGGTCACATTGGTTTGGTTACCGACTGTGACTCGGAGAGCGTTCTCTTAGAATTGCGCACCTCCGTCTCCGCTTCCTCTCGGATGCGGCGACCCTCGTTGTGCAGGCGTGCGTGCGGTAACTTATTTACAGCTTAATGTGCAGACATGGGTGAAAAGCGGAATTGACTTGCTGTGTGGCAAGTTCGTGTACGAATGCAATTCACAGCGAGCAGTACTGCTGATACCATACAAAACCTGACATCATGAGCTCCTGTGCCCAGCCACTGACCTCCCTCCACTTGCGGCGAAGATTCCCTCGAAAGTAACGGAATTGAATGTGTGCTTTAACCAATAACCGTGAATAACGTAGTCGACACAACATCAGACCTTATTGTACTGGCATCCCAAACCACTAGCAAATAATTATTCAAAAGTGCACAAGAGAGCGAAGTAGAAAACAAACCCAAAAGGAAAACTATGTGAGGTCAATGATCTCCCCTGGAGTGAATAGAGGTCTTCGTTTCCCCTGGTCCTCAGTTTTGATCTGTTTCGGTTTCCAGTCCTCAGAGTTGGCTTGCAGGCCCCGTAGGCGCTTCAGTTCGTTCTATTACGGGGAAAATATTGTTGGGGCGTACAGCGAGACAGAAAAACAAAGCAATACCTCCAGGTCCCGTATCCGATCATTCAATTGGGTTGGTTTAATGTCTTCGGCGGTGTGGCTAACGGGGATTCCGACATCACCTCCGTTAGTGCTGTTTGCATGATCAGCACTAGTATCAGTCGAGGTGGGCCTTGGAGCGATGCCGTTGGCTTGCAGGAGGCCTAAGGCATAGTTGTAATTAAGCATCCTAACAATGTCTGGAGACAGAAAGCAGTACTGAGTGGCTGGTACTTGAACACGAAAGTGATTTTCGGTTGATTATCGCGAATTAACCCCCACCCATAGTTACGAGGGGTCTTGGCCTTCGCTGGACCAAAGCTACGAAGTCTAAATGAGAGATGGAAATATACGTGTAAAATCAATACTTGCCCAACACAATGGACTGTGGCTTTCTTGGACCTCTCGTGAAGCCTTTCGTTGTTACCCGGAACGGAGCCTGAGGGGTCCCTGTTCTTGGCGGTGTCGTGGTTGGAGCGGCGCCTCCTGACAACTGTGCCGCGGAAAATTACCAGAGAGATCTCTCCGAGGTTCTTGTGAATTCCTTTACTCAAAAGAGAATCGTCGTCTATGTGCCATATCAATAAGACACTCAGAGCTAGCCCGCAGGAAAGGGGGTGACTCACCACAGAGCTGAACCCGAGCAAACATGAGATCCCGCCTTGACATGCCATCTTCCCAAGAGGAGAGAGTCTTGGTGTTCCCAACACCTAAGATGCCAGGCGTGATTTTCGCGCCCCTGCAGTCGATGCCGTCCACGTACACCCGTCCCACAGCGGCTGTGACGCGAGATTCCTCGTGACACTTCCACTGAACACTAAAAGACTGGGATAATGAAGGTAAGCATGTAAAAAGGATGATAGACGATACGGCGTCTAGTACATATACCTTTCCCTCCTCTGAAGCGACCCAGCAGGTCACCTTTGTTGGACTCTCAGAGACGACATCATACTCCTCCAGCTCCTCTCCATCTATGATTATGTTCGCGGTAAAGGTACCAAGTCGCATGTGGGTACTTGGAACGAGTGCAAGTTGGAATTTTAGGTCGCGACTCAGTCGCGCGACTGTGAATGTTGAATGTCCACGTTGCCTCACACCTTCGCCTGCAAAGTGCTCCAGCTAAAGTTGTTCATGGCTGTTCATGGAATCGCAAAGTTGGTCAGCGCCTCAGAGCACGCGTTACCGTTGGCTAGGATTTGGCCAAGGAACTTGAAACTGCCTTGACACAGCCCCAGGTTGCCAACCTTATACGGACAGTGAACCGGAAATATAAAGGGATCAACACCTCGCACGAATGATTATTGGGTTCACTGGCAGACAACGCGGCTCCAACAGCCGTCGCAACCCGTGAGGCCAACCAAGGCTCGAAGATGAGCGCACCGAAGCAACTTCCTTCGGAACGCTATCAGTACTTCCTGTCCGATGTTGCAAAGAACAGGAAGCCCAGCGCAAGTGAGTTTTTCAGGGCCGTTTGATAGTTGAAAAACTAATGGATCTATCGCCGCCATAGTTCGTGCACTTTACCCCTTAGAGAATAAACCCGGGGTGATCTCCCTGCTAGCAGGGAAGCCCAATGATGCCATGTTTCCCTTCGAGTCATTTTCCTTCACGATCGCCGATCCTTCTCACTCTTCTCGCTCGATTCCGGTCTCTCTGTCTACTACAGATCTCGCTGCGGGACTCCAGTATGGTCCGACAGCGGGACTGCCGCGCCTCAACGAATGGTTCACTGGCTTGCAGGAACGCGCACATGGGAGAAAGCCCTCTGAAGGATGGAGACTTACGATCGGAAATGGGTCCCAGGATATGATCTATAAAGTCGGTGCACTTCGTTCCAGCTGGGCTGTACTTGTTAATTTTATCTAGGCAATCAGTGCGATCATGAACCCTGGCGACCCCATATTGATCGAGGCACCCGTATACACGTAAGATTCCGTTGGCAGCGTTGTTCTCGCAAAGCCACTCACCGTCCTCACCAGTGGCGTTCTTGCCATTCTCAGTTCTCTAAGCTGCAAGCTTATCGGTAAGATAAGTCTATTCTGGTCATCAAGCCAGTCTCTGAAACACCTTGCAGAGGTTGCTACGGATGAAAATGGCGTCTGCTCAAGCGACCTTCGGTCTATCCTTGAAACTTGGCCGGCGGAAAAGCAGAAGCTAAAAGCTTTCTACACTGTCCCAGTACGTTGATATTGCCTGTATCGATCATTTTTGACTTAGAAGATGAAAACGACAGTATGGCTGCAACCCGAGTGGGGTGACTGCCACGATCGAGCGTCGGAGAGAAGTACTTCGGCTGGCTCGAGAATTCGACTTCCTGATCCTCGAAGGTTTGTAGCAATTCCGTTCTCCCGAATTCGAGGACGAGATAAGAGCTATTAATCTAGACGATCCATACTATTACCTATACTTCGGCAAGGCTGTGCGACCCCCGTCATACTTCAAACTGGAACTGGAGACACCTGAAGTGGGTCGCGTGATCCGGTTTGATAGCTTTTCGAAGATTCTCTCAGCGGGGATGCGGATTGGCTTCGCGTCGGGTCCAAAGCCACTCCTCGATATCATGGATCTCCATGTATGTCCTTGTTTGCCTACCTGCCACACTGGCATTGCGTGGTGCACGCGACACGTCTAACGTCCCCGACTTCAGACCAGTTCTGCTAATCTTCAGGGCTCCTCCCTCGTGCAGGCTGTCACACTAGCACTGATGGAGAAATGGGGATACAATGGCTTTTTCTCACACACCGAGGCTGTGGCAGATTTCTACAGAGAAAAGAGGAACACATTCGAGAAAGCACTGCAAACTCATCTCGGAGACCTTGCAGAATGGAGAACGCCTGAAGCTGGAATGTTCTTTTGGTAGGTCTTTTTTAGTTCGGACATTCAAATTTGCGTGTCATGGACATGTCCCGTGCGGCATTTCTGACTGCAATCCGCTGCCTCTCCCTGGGCTGCGACTCGCGGATGCGTGCAAGGCATCGGTTTCCTAAACCCGTGTATTGACGGGTTGCGCATTAACGCAGGTTCAAGCTGCTCATCAATACGGATCCTAACGAGGAAGGCGATTCAAAAGAGCTGATTCAGACAAAGGCATATGAAAACGGTATGCTGGCCCTTCCCGGTACAGTGTTTTTCCCGAACGGGCGCAAAACAGCATACGTGAGGGCGGCATTCTCTCTTTCCACGGAAGAACAAGTCAATGAAGCACTGAGGCGACTTAGAGAGGTCTTGATCAGGGAGCGGGAAGGAAAGTAGAGTCGCCGTGGTTTGGTAATCACAGGGATAGAATGGGAACTTGACGGCGTTACTCACCACATAATGTAGGATAAGCTTGGTTGGTGGTTGGAACTTCGATGATGTGTCCTATTGCTTTCAAGTTATCGGAAGCAGTACTCTCGGGTGAGCGTTTAATCTGTTAAATTTGACGGTAATCCTTCTAGTCTAGAATTCCGCGTACGAGGTGTTGCTGAATCTCCCGGAAAGCAGTGTTTCACTCCCAACGCCACATAATGTCACATACATACCTCAGTGACGACGGGACGGACCATCCATCTTGTTCTTTTACGCTCGTCGATGCTCAACTAAGCGACGATCATGAAGCTCTGACCCACTGACTACCCAGATTGTCTTGGGACCCTGCGGTCTTTGAGTGGAACTTCAGTCGTGCGTATCAGCAGGACGGGCCCCAAACTGGCCGCTCGGGTACGAAATGACCGTCTAGAATTCGAAACACGCGCTCGTCACGACCATCCGACTTCCGCCTTAGCCACTGCACGATGCGCGTGGTGTGTGCATGTCTTATTACCCGCACCATGGTTCTCTTCACGATCCTTAGTAATTCCGCACGCGCCGCGACTCGTATCAATTCCTATTAAATTGCGCCATCCATCTCCGTTTCATGTCGCATATCATACCCACTCCTTGGAGAACATTCCCGCAAAGGCGAAGTACTCGGGTAGAAAAGATAAGTGTCCTGCGATTGCTGACAGAAAAGATCATAAAGTCGCGGCTGACAAAGGAAAGCACTCCAGCTCGTGGGTGCAACGATACCCATTCGAGTCGGCGAGGCGCAATTCCGCGTACATACGCCACATCGTTACCTCCTTCGTCCACCCGTGAAGAAACGGACGAATGACAGGGGCTGTGGCTGTGGGAAATCAATCACACTACATGATTCGCAGGCTCGTTCCCTCTCCCGCCCGCGAATGGTCTTGGACGCTTGCCCAAGCGAGTTCACCCCCGCGTTGCTGAGATTGTAGAGCGGTCAGCGACGATCAGAGCCAGACTCAGGACGTTGGGTATAAGGTGGACTCATGGCGCTTGTATACCATGGAGAATCAACCTTCATCGAGAGTCCTTGCATACGTGTAAGTAACGTCTAGATTTGGTTGGCTTCGTGGTCTAGTGGGAGCTCATGCCATGTTGAAACACAGTGGAGTGATGCGCCATCTCCACCAGTTTGCGCTGCTAAGTGATTGGTAGGTTTATATGTAACGTTGGTGATAGGGCACAGCTCACAGAATAGGACAACGAATTCATAGTTGTTGGGACCACAGTATCCCAAAATGGCGCCAGCCCTCCTCGCATGCAACAACAACCGAGAGCTCCTTCTGTAGCTCGGGAGCATGATTTATTATCATGAAATATGGGCGGTTGTGGCTGATTGTCGGTCTTCTCACAGCGACTACGCGCGCCCGCCGTCTTATTTCCAGCTCGAACCTGACCTACCCGATGCTGGCAGAGCGCTTCGTCTTCGCGAAGACTATATCGGCAGGAATGCGTCTTTGAATGGCAGGCTTGTCCGTTTGAGATGTGCCATCGTCAAACAGTGGGGATATAGCGGCTTGGCAACGTGTCCAACGTTTGCAGTATCAAACGGAGTATTTTCGACAAGAGATTGCTAGAATACCCGGGGGACGTGGTGGCATGAAACGGACCCGGGACTGCGCTGTCCTTTCTCCGACTTTTCGGAGTCGTCCGTTATCAAACTCACGACAGGGCGTCAAGTTGCGGTCGTTGCAACATATTGATGGTGGCTGAGTAAGAGATAAGTGAAGCTGTGGCGCTCCCATCCTCCCTTCCAAACGGGAAGAAGTGTACTCACGACTTTCTCTTATCAGAAGACAGCATACGGAGCGCTGAGAAATTTGAGGATTGTAATCATATGAGGGGCAGTAACAAGACAAGACCGGGAATGTGCAGCGTTATGCCCAGCGCTGTGAGGAGAGGGCTATGTTTGATTGAGATGATCTCCGCGAACAATGTCGCGACAACTCGTCATGACAGATCACCTTTGTCAGCGCAGTCAACCATGTAAGGGTTTCTTACAAAAAGGCCACCATGGAGTACTTTCCAAACGCCCTCCCTGTGTAAGAGAGGTATGTATCCACCAGCTGCTGCTTCTGCCGTTACGACCTGCGACTGACAGTGGCTTGACAGGCTTCTTCACGTCATTCTATTCATTCACAAGGCCGTACACAGACTCTATTACCTTAACCTACCTTACAAAGACATCGCCATGGCTGCTATTGATGCCCCCGTTCTCGTGAACGCGTGTTATCAGGTCAAATGCAGCACATGCGGGAAGATCACTTGGAAGGTATGTGCGTGTTTCCTTGGAGATGTTCTGTAATGCTTGGCCATTGGCAGTCCTTCTGGGATATGTCGCGGCGCATCCACGTCTGTACCGAGGGTGGATACAGAGGATTACAGATTCATCAATGAGCCCTGTTTTACCCATGAGGGCCACCTTATCTTTGGGCGCGCCGCATATGCCCGATAAGATGCTTCTTCTGTTGGTTGGCTTTCCGAGTGCTGTGTTAATCTTCTCTCCAAACAGGGATGTGGTCGGCATGTTGAGTCGGTGAGTCGTCGGGTTGACTCGTCGTGTCGCAGTGGATCTGGGGTCACCTGTCTACTGGCGCGAATTTATGGTTTGATGCGGTCCCTTTTCGAAGACACCCCATCGCGGTCTCCCACACCCTCCTCATTCCGATCGCTTCAAGGGTCTTATGGACAGGTCCCCAAATCTATAAACACACGACGACCCGGGACACCTTTTACTGATACACTGGTTCTAGGTGATGAAGGACGTCAAAGAGGAGGACAAGTGCGTTTGTAATCAACAGAAGTAGTCCTAAGCGAAGGAGGGGTGTCCTGTCTTGTATGTAACCAGAGATCCATTGAGCGATACACATACATTCGTATTAGGCGGTGTCTGGAGTCCCATCCCTGACCATAGCTGCTCCTCCTCTCGACATTGCTTTCTATCTACTACCACCTCCTCCATCTCTCACTCGTTTCTCCCTCCTTATTATCAGACTACTTCGTACACAGGGCTCTTCATGTCGTCCATGCAGAAATGACGACCAACTCAGATTCTCTCGATACCGCTCTCGCTGGCGAACCGGCTCAGCCCTTTGATCCTCCTGGCTCCGTCCGGATGACCCAAGAATTACACTTTCGATACAGCGATGACAGGCGCCCCAGAGTAAACCAGTATCTCCGAAGCCACCGCGTCGGTAAAGGCCAACATGGTGAAGTGTGGGTGTGTTGGGACCTCTTAAACAATCGGCGCGAAGTGGTCAGTCTTTCTTATCCATTCCCTCGGTGTTCATTCCCTCAGCACTGCTTCCAAACACCTATCAGGCAATAAAGGCCGTGAAACGTAATAATCCACGCGCCGAGAAGATGAACCTCCTTCGACGGAGAAACCTCCCGACATCTCCCCATACGCCTCTCACTGACAAGCTCGGCAGCCTCGAACAAAAGATACGCAAGGAAATCGCTATCATGAAAAAATGTCGCCACGGCCACATCGTCCGCCTCCTCGAGGTCATTGATGATAAACTCAATGATAGAATCTACATGGGTAAGCTCCCCTTCGTTTCTCGCTGCGAATCCGGCGGTCTTTCCTCCGTATCTGCTTCCTGACTCCGCGCCATGGGCGAGTATCTCTGTAGAGGAATTATGACCCCGTGGCTGCAGCTCGGGACACGGTATGATAGGATAGCCTGTCTTCCTCTAAATTCCATGCGCTCACAGCCATCGTCTGTAGTCATGGAGTATCTCGGCGGCGGAGAAATCAAGTGGCGCAGCGAACATAATCAACCAATCTTGCAAGTTGACCAATGCCGACGGATCTGTCGTGACGTTATTCTTGGTCTGGAATATCGTTCGTGGATTTTGCCTTCCCAGTCCATTCATCCCTGATGTTTTTCTACGGTTTCGTTTCCCAGTACACTACCAGGGCATTATTCACCGTGACATAAAACCGGCGAATCTCCTTTGGACCGCGGACCGTCAAATGGTCAAAATAACAGATTTCGGGGTTTCCCATTTTTCCTATGCACAGCGTTTGGCTGCTGCGGGACGTGGTCAAGTCGCGCTTGACGACCCAAACGACCCAATCCTCTTGGATGATTCGGATCTGTCGAAACGCGCTGGTACTCCTCCTTTTCTCGCCCCTGAGGTCATCGCAGAGTACACAAGTGCCGAGCCATCACTGATAATCTCGGCATCTGCTACAAACACCACCCTGCATTCCAATAAATCCGCTACGCACATCAATTCGTCGTCCACTATCAAGGGTTCACCTGTTATTCCCCGCCGTCAACCCATCACGAAAGCTATCGACGTCTGGGCCCTTGGTGTCACGTTATACTGTCTCTTGTTTGGACACATTCCATTTCGGGCCCCCGACTCCAGCGAATACGTGTTGTACAACGTCATCTGCAACAGTGATTGGGAACCAGATGAATATATGGGAAGTGATCGCAAGCCTACGGGAGGCAGACGCCCACACAAGACGCACCCAGGCCATATCGTCATGAATCTACTTCACAAGTTCCTACAGAAGGATTCCAGGAAGCGTGTCACACTTGATGATGCCAAAGTGAACAGTTTTTTGTTTCTCCGACGAAACTTTTTACTAAACAATATTGTAGCGCTATCTTTGGTTTCTGAGCGACATCCCAAATCCAGACGAGTGGCTGAACCAGACGTCACCTAGCAAGAATGACATGGTCATGGTCACGGAGAACGAGACTCGAACGGCGATGACGACCGCAAGGTTCACCTGGGGCTGGCACAAGCGGCTCACCAGCCGTATCTCCTCCCTCTTTCGTACCGTTCGTACACCTCGATCTTCCCGGAATGAAAACGGTGGTAATATCACTGGCGCTCACTCGCATCCCGGCACCGTTGCAGTGGGACGCCACAAAACTGGCACTGCACGTTTACCAGGTTCCGAGAAGTTGGGGAAGGCCAAGCAAAAAAATATTCGTCCAGTTATTCAACGGAACGACTCGACACCGAACATGGACCGGAGAAGGGAAAAGTCCATTGAAAGATGGGCACGATCAGCTGCAAATGGTTCTTCTCAAGACCAAAACTCGAACGCTACATGCCTCGCAGCTGGCCGACGCGGTTCTGAGACTGTTGTTCCATCTGGGGAAACTCATCATCATTCAAATTCTTCACGATCCACGGGGTCTCAAACTCGGCCTTCGAGTCGTGGAAAGGATGATTCAAGTACCCCGTTACCAGACGATGGACGTTCGCGTCATCGCTTTTCACTCTCTTCGATGTTGCGCCCCAACTCATCTCACAAAACTGGTTCTCAAGCCTCTTCTCCACTGGATTCATCATCAGGTGTATCGATTTTCCAAGAAGATGCACTGAAACCTGGACCACTGATAGAGTATATGGCGAGGAGGAGCGACGAAGTGCTGCGACATCATGGAAAGGAGTCTTCGCAGAACGTACATCATAACCACGGTATTCTCACCGCTGCACGACGCGCATCAAGCTGGGGCGAACCGGTGAACTATGTGGAAGACGTGACAAGTCTCAACTCCGGTGAACAAGATGGCATAGACGACGATACGATGTTCTTGGGTGCTGGAGGTGTAGAGCCCACTACCCTCGTGTCGAACCTACCTCTCGGCCTCAACCAGGCGACGGAGGCCATCAATTATGCCTCCTCTGCCTTGCGGCACCCACAACCGGAACGATTACATGTCGGGCCGTCCATACATATTTGTTGCGATGTCCCCTCTCATGATTCTGCGCCCGGTCGTCACCATCGCTCAGCGACGACCAGCCCAAGTCCCCTCCATCACGTCGCGTATGAGTCGGACCTTAACCACACCAGCGAAGAAGAATACGAGGATCTTGATTCAGATTCCAGTTTCTTCCGTGACACGCGTGGCAGGGAACATGAACGCGAAGCGTTCCGTGCCAACGCCGGCCGGATGTACCAGGAAGACGACGGGGAGAGCGACGATGACATGGAACCGATAGAGTTCAAACGACGACGACCATCGGTCTCAGTTACCGCAGCGTCTCCGCCGCCGCCGCCGCCACCATTGGATTTCTCTGACAATGGAAGGAACAGAGGTGAGGGCGTGTCGGTCGCACCGCTCTAACGGACATTGATCGCCGTCGTGCACTCAAATTACAGTTTCCTGATATTCAATTCCGAATAAACGATCTCATTGTTTTTCTCCTTTTGGCGTTTGGCTCACAACGTCCCGTTGAAAATAGATGCGCGCCGAGTTATATTTTGTTCGTACCGTCGCGTCTGATCCACGTCTATTTCGTTCCACGTTTCCTTTTTTTTTTTGGTGCTAGCCTTCGCCTTTGTTTTGTGATCCGAGCATTTTATCATCATTCTGATATCATGTTTCTTCTTAACATTGCTGTACCTTGACACAATCGTGGACGTGTTCCGTCTTTCCTTTTCTCCATCTTTCCTCCCCTCTCTTTATATCTGTCGATTCACTTGATTTTCCTCACACACGATAACTCACTCTTTTTTATTGTTGTCCCTAGCGTAGGGGCTGGACGATGTGATTGGCATAGATTCAGAATTAGGTCATGCTTTTTAGAATCCTTTAGATATGCGATCGTGCTGTAGCTGTACGATAACGGAGACAACTCTACTCTGCTGCTATGGGTCGACATTTCCATTGATTACCATTGACACTGAGCCATAATATACAGAGTTGGAGTGTGATACGGAGTGATGAGTTTATAGATAAGAGCAGGCAGAGGAAGGAAAAGAGTGACAAGCATGAGGAAGATAGGTATGTGCGCATGAAAGATGTGATCCAGTCCTGGATACAAGAAAGATGCAAAACGGAATGGCATAAGGGCCAAACAAGAAAGCCCGAGTGAGCGAAAGACGAACGAGCGAATACGGCGAGGCCACTGAGAGAACGGACGACGAGCGGATAGATAGCGTGATAAAGAAGGGTAATATGAACACGAAGAACGAAAAAGGGCGAACGAAACAGGGGATCTGTCACGTCGCTGAAACGATAACAACCAGATCGTGTTCATAGAGCGCCGAATGGTTTACGTTGGCCATCCACCAGCGATCCGAGCGGCCCCGTACCCGACTCTACCCACGATATTCCATAGCGCTGACGTACCATCATATCCAAAGCCCTCACCAGGTGCCTGCATCGTGTTGAAACTCGACCACGCGGCCCGATCATAATACGTGGCGCCACCCACTGGCGTATACTGCGCAGCAATGTAAGGTCCCATGGCGAGGTACATGCACGCCGACGCGCCCATGCAGAACAACAGCTGTTTGGCAATATTAAGACCAAACGAGCTACCACCATTCCCGTTAGATCCATCTTTATCCCCTCCGTAAACGTAGGTATTGTAGATGTTGTAAAACTTGTTCTTTTGCGAACTGGGTCTCGGGCCTGTTTTCGTGGATGCCTCGACGATCTGGTCGATCACTGCGCACTCGACACCGAGTTCGGCTTTGAGCGAACGCCATTCCTCGGCGGTGTCCTCGGAGATACCGGAGGGGATCGCACTGATTGGAAGTCGGAGACCATGGTGCCACTTTTCAAGCACCTCGAGAGGTTCAGAGGAGGCAACTTGCGAATAGGATGGGGGTAGGTCGTTGTGAGTGTGACCACCTTTGGGAGTGGGAGGGAGAACAGTGGACGAGGATGAAGCAAGCGAGGAGTCCTCTTCGAACGGAGAGGGTGAACGAGATTGTTCCGGCTCTGTATTCACTTCGGGTCTTCGCTCTGGCTCAGGAGCGTCTGTTTGGACTTCGATGCTTGCGGTGATTCGAGGAATCGGGAGGGGTTCAGGGTCAGTCTGTATAGCAAATGAAGTAGACAGCGTCTCCTCCGTTTGCGTGGCAAAGGTGGCAGTGAGGAATTGGGGTTCAGGGTCGGTTTGCATCGCACATGCCGAAGTATGCTCGGATGCATAGTATTGCGTCGAAACATCCGCGTACTCCTTTGTCTCTTCGAACATGAGAGCCTCGGCTTTGGATCGACCTACTTTCTGGAATGGACATCAGTAAAGAGAAATGCGAAGCGTGAAAATAGTCCACGTACTCGCTTCTTCCGAGTGATAATCGTATGGATTACGTCTTCTTCCTCACCCTCTGTATCCTGTTGGTCCTCGCCGTCAAGGTCTAGACCCTCTTCTTCTTCCTCGTCATCCATTCCCCATTGGGTACCCATCTTCCCCAAAAGCTCCGCACCCAAACTCTTACTCATGCTCCCTCTAACGCTGCCACTACCACTGCCCGGACCTTGTCCAGCACTCGAATTCCTCATCTCGTCCATTTCGAACCTCATCCTATCGATTGTCTCCTTGAGCATCAAGTTTTCCTGCTTTTGCTCGTCTAGCTGGGCATGGGCTTGTTGAGCGTGTGAGAGCTCAGCCTCAAGCTGGGCGAGGCGCTCCTCGTAGGAATCGTGTTCGCGTAGGTACTTCTGGGCTTCGAGGGCTTGCATTGCAGAGGCGTCTTGCAGGTCTTTGAGCTCTTGATCACGTCGCCGAAGGGTATTGCGATAACGCTCGGACTCGGCTAACAGGATCGTAAGCTAAAAAAAGTGTGTTGAGGAAGGATGGCACGGACCACATTGTTCCTGGTATTGCTTCTGCAAAGACTGGTACGAGATACGCGCGTTCTCGAGATTCTTTTGCAGTTTCGCAATCTCGCTTTCTAGGGCAGTGATTTGCGTTGAGTTGACGCGCTGAAGAACCGCAATGTAAGTGTCGTGATAAAAGATTCCCCGGTGGGAACAAAGGGGTCGGGAAGTGACACACCTCTTTGGCCCTCAGCTCCTTCTCTTCTCTCTTTGTCGCTGTTAGCTCACTCTTCAGTTCCTCCAATCTCGACTGCATCTCTTCCAAGTCATTGTCATGCTCTGCGAGCTTGTTCTGAAGAGCACGGTCAGCTTCGATTAATTTCCTGCTCAACTCGGCGTTTGCTTTCTGTAACGCGTCAACTCTGTCAAGAGGTTCCAGCGACACCATCGACGAAGTGGCAGAGCGATCGAGTACGAGACCCAGTGACGACTCGTCTTCGCTGTCCGAGTCTGTTTCAGAGTCAGACGCGGATCGACGCGGCATGGGCAGTAAGGAAATGCTATCCATGCACGCGTCCACGCCACCCCTAGGGTAGTCAAACGACTGATCGAACGAAGAATCGGGAGACGTCCCTGGTGACAAGGGTGCATCTGATGCACTGTAGTGGTAGCCAATAGCACTGAGAGGCTGTGAGGCCGTACGTGAATGTGGGCGTGCAAAGAGTGGTGATGTGAATGAAACGGCATTGGGAGATGTGACAGCGCTTGAAGGTGCTGTCGGGTTTGATGGAGCACGTGTTCGACCTGGGGTTCGGCTCCACGAGGTAGGACTTGTTACCGATGACTGTCAATGCGAACCGATCAGCACGTAGTCGTGAGGGGGACGCATACGGACAACACAAGGTCGACAAATGGTATGTATGCGCACGTACCTCGTTGTCACTGGATCCACGTGACGATGATCCGTCGACGCTTCTTCGCCTACTCGCCGGCGCTGGCCGTTTCGTCCAACTCGACGGCGCAGTCGAGCTCAGCGGTGTCGTCCTCTGCCGTCTCGACGAATCAAACGCGGATGGGGGTCCGCTCTGAAGTGGTGTCTTGGGAGGCACACTCGGTGGCCGGCTAGGTACCCCCGAGGTCCCAGCCGAATTCTGGCTCGACGATCGCGACGTCCTCTTGCCCCGCGCGAATGGATGCCGACCTCGTTCATTCGGAAACGTCACGTCATCGCTCTCGCCATCGTCACTTCCTTCCTGTGGTGAGTCATCTGGGCTTTCTGCGTTATACCGTGGCGACAGCGGCTGTTCTGACGACTGGTTCTTGTCTGGAGAGTCACGCGGGCTGTTCTTGGTACGTTCGGTAATGAATTGGAGAAGAATCTTAGGTGTGACTTCGATGCCCGGGTTGCTCGCGAGGAGGGCGCGTAGCATCTCCATCTCGGAGTCGGTGAAGAGGTCGACATCGTTGTAGAGATCTGAGAATTTGCGAATAACATCTGGGAGCGCGTCTGCTGGTAAGGTAGACTCTTGGTCTTGGTTGGGACGCGACAGTGGGTGCGAAGAGAATATTCGAATGAGGTCTTGTTCGATGTCGTGGATCGAGCCTCGATTCCTCGACTACGCAGCACATCGTCAAATACGACGGGAGCGGGACGCGTCTGAGAGACGTACCATGTTTTTGACGCTGTGGACGGTGGTGAATGTCGAATGAAATGTACGCGGTTGTTGTTCAAGTCGAGTTGACCACGAAATTCAACACTCGACTTGCGAGGTTCCACAACCGTCAAATAAACCACAACAAACCATTGGTCGGACATGAGGTGGTCATAGATACAATCAAAACAGGCACATGAACACTCGTACTTATGGATCATCACCTCGACTGCCTCTTCACCGCTTCTCCTTGACGAAGAAGTGAAGCATCAAGAAGCTCGCCACCGTGAACGTCACAAAGAAGATACCCAGCAGCGAGATATTCGGCCACCAGAAGGACTAAACACACGCCACATCAGCCTCGATTGAGCACGATCACTGGGAACGTACTTGTGCACGGAGACCGAATATCGACAAGATCGTCGCAGCGGGCACATCCAACTCCACACCGTACTGTGCATTCATTGGTTATGTCAAAGAACGATTGCAAGCGGGAAAATCTTACTCGAATCTCTTTCAGCTGGAGGTATCGTAATTCATTGACAGCGAGTGCCTCAAATGCAGCATGGAAGAACGAGATCGTGTGAAGCCACTGCAGAACGGGCGCCACCGTCTCCCTGTTGATGAGCAAGCCGGTAAAGAGGAGGCTACCGATCACATTAGCGTTACAGCTGGTGCAAAAACAAACGCAAGACCCACTTGAACAACATGACCAACGTCCCGACCAAGCTTGCCAAACTCGTACTCTCAAACGCAATAGACAACAACAGTATCACGCTCGCAGTGGTCAAATTGAACAACACCAACGTGAGCATAAACTTCCAGAACGCAGGAACGGTGGCGACCAGCCCAACGAGACCATACACGATACCACCAAACAGAAGAGGTGGCACCAGACGCAACGGCAGGATATCGAAGAGGACCTGGATCCGAGACGCATTGATAAAATGACGACCATCAATGAGCAGAGCTTGCCTTGGACGAGAAATACGTGAACGTGGAATAGTACCCGTTCGCTCTGTGCCAAGCAATATCAGTAACGAGGCTTAGTCGATCATGTCCCACATACCTCTCTCGCATGAACAGAATTCTTTCGTTTGCGAACAATCCCAAGCTCGATAGACATGAGAAACCAAACAGCGCGAGTGTAAAGAAGAATATCCCTACGCCATGAGGTCAGAACAAGATAAACTCGGAGGAAAGGCGTAACCCACCGAGGCGGTTCTGGAAGCCTGCAATATCATTTCCAACGTTATGGAAGAAGAGGCCACAGATCACTACCACACGAATCAGCACACGCAAACTAGAAGCATACGACACTCACAAGCCAACGTAACGCTGCCCAAATAATGAGCAGTCAATAACGCTGGGTCCCTATACAAGTTCTTGAACGCCCTGCCGCTCAGGATCCTGAACTGAGTCGCCCAACTCGCACTGCGCCGTCCTCTCAACATCCCAGTTTCTCCAGCAACGTCGCGCATTTCAATCATGCCGACTCTTTCCCCACTGCCGCCTATCGTGCCGTTGGATGGTGCGGATGCTTCACCGACAGAGCTGTTACCCGATGGGAAGGTGGGCGAATTCGCGGAACGAACGGCCTCGAACTCGGCCAGTATACGGCGAGCAGTGGAGCAGTTCTCGTACGCAATGACAAGCTCAGCCAGCTTCTGAGACAATTCGCGATGACCAATGCCGTTCCTTCCATTCCTCACAGAGTCGAGAAGTTGTGACGTCTTTCGCTTGATCGTGGAACTGATGCTCATCCGACGGCTAGACACACGCGTTTGTAGTTCAGTGTCGTTAGGAGATCCAGATAACAACGCCCGTTCTTCATCAGCACCGGAGGAATTCGACGAATTTAAGCGCGTTGCACTGGACGAAGGACCTAAGGAGGGCGAGTCCAAGGCATCAAATTCGTTGGCGGCGTTGACCGTCAAATCAACTGTAGGACTCGGTTAACACGAAAGACGCATCATGGCGAATAAAGAACTCACTCAAGTAATCGGCCAAATTAAAACCGACGGGACATCCCTTTCCAGTACTCTCCAGCCACTCTCCAACACCCTGAACCTCGCTCTCGATATCCCCATCAACTCTATCAAATAGCCGGGGGGCCGCAGTGGACCTCATGGGACCAGCCCACACACACCGACCTTGTGCCAACACGATCAGCTCGTCAAACAAGGCTACAATGCCACTTCGAGGTTGATGGATGGTGAGAATGACAGTACGGTTATAAGTTCGAGCAAGATTAGAAAGCGATTCGATGACGGATTGAGCGTTATACGAGTCAAGACCTGGTCGTGTCAACATTGATCAGCTCAGCACGATTCTGAAGTTGTCAAATGGCTGAGGACTCACCACTCGTAGGCTCGTCAAGGAACAAGATGGAAGGGCTAGTCACCAATTCACAAGCAATTGAGACACGTCTCTTCTCTCCTCCCGAAATGGAACGTTTGCCTATGAAGCGGGCACAAAGGCAATGGAAGAACGGAAATTTAGTAAGGACGGATACTTACCACTCCCGCCAATTCTCTTGTCCATGATGCCCCTGATTCCCAACTCCTCCAGCGTGCCATACACCCTTGCGATTTTCTCATCTTCCGACATCTCCCTTGGCAATCTCAATAGCGCGCTATACAGGACGGTCTCATAAACTGTCAACGTTTCCATCAACGTGTCCTCTTGATCAACATATCCAGATACCCGCCGAACTTGAGAGGGTGTCACAGGCCGACCATTGATGAGAATCACGCCGTCAACCGTGCCAACCTTGGAACGGTGCGCGAGGATGTCGAGCAAAGAGGATTTGCCGCTCCCTGATGCACCCATAACGGCAGTCAGCTTTCCTGGACGCGCGATGCCACGGACATCTTTCAATACTTCCAGACCGTTGGGAAGGGTATAAGAAAGTGATGAGAAATGGACGGTAGCAGGCACATGCTCGGGATGCGAAGGCGGATGTCTTGGGTCTGGTGGAAGAGCAATGGGTCCTGTGTGGGAAGAAACGGGACGCGTGTGTCCCACATACCAAAGACCTATTAGCAGGCAGTAACTAGTAAGACAGGTGTCAAATACATGAAATCAAGTGGTTATCGTACCTGCAACCGTCAGAATGACGATCAGTCCAGCACCAGCGCTGCTGAGAGCTATCCATTTGGTATTGTCTGGCTTAGCAGGGCGCTACGGGCCCAGCGGAAACGCAACACAATCAGCAGTAAGCCACATACATGAACAAAAGTCGGAGCGAAAAAGTAAATGACTTACATGATAACCAGGTACTTGCGAATAATGCAAGCATTCTCCTCCCTCGCAATTGAGTGTAATGTAGGCATCTCCGAAGATATCATTGATAAGCGAGTTCATGGCCGGTTCTTCGAACCGGCAACCTTGTCCTGTCGTACAACTGAACTTTGCAGGTCCTCGGATTTCTTCGACAAGAAAGTCCGAAATATCTTGAAAGCACAAGATGGGCGTGAATCTCGCAACGGAGAGAGGACGACGTACCGACGCTACCATCCTCACCACATAGAAACCTGCCAGGTATACACTTGCACTTGATTTTATCACAGGCATAAATAGTGCTGTTCGTATCATAACCTGGTTTAGACTCCGACGTACAACTGTCGAGACCACAGTAAAATGACTCTTGCTGAGCTGTCCAGAACTGGAAAGAGCACTTCGAAGTTGCATTGTCACAGCTGAAAGTGACTTGGGGAGGTCGCTCTGGAAGCATGTCCAAAATCTTGCGATCTAACATCGTAATGAACGGGGTGGAGGAGAGATCATAAGACAACTTACTAGTAATGTCGCACATCTGATGGTTGCTGAATACGGTCTCTCCGCCCTTGTGACAAGTCATGTTTGCTACCGTGTCATCCTCAAAACCGTCACGGATGGCACCTGGAAGGGGAAAGCCCAGGCAAGCAGCGTCGGTCTTACAAACTGGCGAGGAAGCCAGAATTAGCAATCAGGCGGAGATGATGATGATAAAAGATGGCAGCACCGTTGCAATTGATACCACCCCAGCCTTCTTTACAGTCGCACGGCTCGCTACCTCTGAGAGTCCTGTGATCGCCGTCGGCGAGAGAGTCACATTCTACGAGGTTTTCAACAAGTACCGAATGAATTACAAAAGGAGAAAACGTACGCGGAGTGAGACAGTCTATTCCACCCCAACCCGGGGGGCACTTGCATTGGCCGTCATACTCGTTGCATTTGCCGAATTGTCCGCACGTAAATGCGGGGAGGAGACAATTAAAGCAAGGGGGGCATTTATCTAGGGAGTGGCTTTAGTAAGTCCCACGGAGAGAGCAAGAGAAAAATGGACCTATCAAGTTGGAAGACAACGACTTGGTGATATCTGTATGAGTCCTCCGCGGCCGAATGGAATCGGACACTTACGGAAATCTGGTAGGAAGACAAGCCTGGTGCATTGTTGGCGTTCCAGGTGACGTTCGAATTTGACCTTGCGACAACTTCTGGAACTTGCAGGCCAGAAATGAGCAGCCATGACCAGAGTATGGATGGTGCTGCTCGTTGCATGTTGACAAGAAGACGGAGAAGGTGTCAGCGCTAGAAGCGACGCAACACCTGTCGGCGTGGGAACATTGGTCACCCGGGCTGTTCTTTGGGTGATGCCCCAGACTCAACTCTCTGAGACGGTTCTGTCCGCGGATCAGCCCAGTCAGTTTAATGAACGCCACGTAGGGAGAGACTTCGAAAACCTAGCGCTAACTGACTTCGCCGAAATCACGCCACATGATAGGAACTTGTGCAGCCTTGGTCACACTTCTGAACCTTTCACTGACATACCAGATGGGTCATCCGAATGTTCTTCCAATGAACCATCCCGCGGAGCCGTCACTCTCACGCGGCCGAGTACTCTGACACCTGCCTACTGGGACGTCATGAAGCCACGTCGTAGAAGATCGTCAGGCGTGCTCACAGCACTTTTCTACAGTGGGGAGCTGGAGAGATTACCCGACGTGCTTTCGGTACGGGTCACTTATCTACGAATGTGCGTGCAAGACAGCGACAGACCTTACGAATATCGTATCGAGGAGTAAGTATCAGTCAGAGTCAATCTTTCTGGCTCGTCTCACTTCTATCCAGATTTGGCTGGCCGGTGTCTTATTGATATGCAGGAGAGCGAATTCTAGTCGATCTATATGGCACGCCTTTTCTCACTGACAGTAAAGGTGCTCATGCTGACACGCTCCATGAGGTTTTCATTTTACAGTCTGGGTTAGGATCAGGCTTGGTGAGAAAGCATATCCAGCTCCTGGTCCCCGTTTTTCCCGGGTCAGATTTAGTTTTCATGGTCACCAACCCGATTTCGTGTGATGCGGAGAGCTACTACTCCGCGGTATAAGGGTCAATCAGAACACGCCCATCGCCAACAGGTTTCAAATTCCCCCGTTCCCCCAACTCAACCTGAAATCGTGTACGCATCACGACTTTCTTGAACTGCTATTTTTCCCTGCATCCATAATGGACGAAACGCCTTTTCCTGCTTTCCTGTCGATGGAGTCTAACTACACGATGGCGAATTCTGGTCCCCAGATCACTTGGGCCAGTGAGGACGGGGCTTCGTTCCATGTGCCAGGTGCCTCCTTTTCATCTGGTGATATCAGCATCACCCCGAACCATGCTGCTGTCGCACCCATGCAGAGTGGAACTCCCTGGACGGACTCTTCACTGATGGGTGCCTTGGGTACCACCATTAATATATTATTCATGACTGCTGCTTATCCGTCTTCCAGGTTATACGCAGCCCACCCACGTCCAAAACACCCCTGCGCAGGTCCCCGACCTTTCTTTCACCTCTTCCTGCCGAATCGTTAGTGATACACCATGCAGCCAACCGCTTGGTGGGACGCTCCAGTCCGTAAGGTGGCACCTGTGTCTGCATGGGCACAGGCACCACGGGAAGGAGACGGTTCAGTGTCCGTGGGTTGGGTGTTCTGATATGTTACGCTGGATGAATATTCCGAGACACATTCGATCGATCCATCTCGGCATCCGGATGGTATGTCCCACCTGCGAAAGGTCCTTCACGCGCTCCATGGGCTTGGCGAAACATATGGCTTCCAGGAAGTGCGCACTGGTAAGTACCAATCATGAGGCAACACGTATGCAGGCGTTGACGAGTTGAAGATACGAGATGCATCCGACTGCATGCCGGAGTGATACGTATCGCTTGATCCTTCTCCCGCCTGTTGCTCAAGATTTTACTATGCTACATGATTTTCCCGGTTATCTAATTTATCTGCCTTGGCCTCGAAAGGCACCTGTAAAACTATAGCTTACTAACAAGTGTTCTCATAGCGGTTACTCTACTCGTAGCTCATCTTGAAATCATGATCCGAAAGCGCTGACCCAGGTGGCTTCCTGCTCTTTACCGACCGAATGTCAAGACCAGACCGGACAGTGAGTACGCCGAACTAGAACGGTGCGCGGAAGGCTCACATTCCCCAAAAGATGTGCGATTGTGATGGGCGATCCACCGTGACACGCCATAATGTACGCGGGTCTGTTCTGAGCCCAGTCATGGTCGAACTTCTGTCTGTCCACACTCATTGTCGTTCCAGGTCTAGGCAGGTGACATAGCATGGCCCACACTGTCCCAGTCCAACCACCCAGTAACTTGCTCCTTTCTGTGCAGTCACAGTGGAGTAACAACCGCATGATACGGCGCCACTAACAAGTTTCCGCCGATAGAACTCCACCGTAGTGCGGGCCACCTACCCCGTGTGCTTTCATTTCTGAATGACTCGGGAGCAGATGGAAATTGGTTGTACCAGAGTCTCGATCAATTGCAGATGCAAGCGATGATCGGGTGATTTTTTTGTCCAGCGCTGAGAGATATTTTAATATTGCCAGGTGCAGCCTAGCTCTGAGAACACTCGTGGGATGCACATGATATTTTGCCATCATTCCCGCTGCAGTGGCTATGCGATCTGACCACGTTAAAGTCGTCGGATTTCCTGTTCGCCTTTCAAGTTCGAATGGCACAGTCAAGGAAATGCTCTGCAGCTTCTCTGCAACATGACGGCAGAGGATCAGGCGTCCTTAGTCAGCGCGGGGGAACTTCTTCGTGAGTCCGAAGGGTGCGGTGTGTGTGTAACGCTGTTGGTCGACGATTTCGACTCTGCTACCAAGTTATCTTAGGGAAACGGATATTACATGCCTCTCTAAAATCGAGTTGCCGTTGTGCTGCCGCAAATGTCTGCGATGGAGATACGTCGAATTTAAACCGTGACACCACAAAATTAGGAACAGGACATATCATGACGGGATTGCCTTGAGCCCCATCATGGCTTCCCGAGTAACCGAGGTGAGCTCCAGCCTCTGGCATCACCCAAAATGGTAGGTAGTTATCACCCGGAAACAATTCTACACCGTGACATATTAATGGTTACTTGAAGCTCTATGATTGGAAGGGGAATAGTTAGCACAAGGAAATTGAGGGGGGTTTCTGTACTGGGGCCGGGTTGCAGGTGCAAACAGATCTGTTTCGCGGGGCTAAAGTACGCCAGACGATCATCGGAACGAGCCATTTTGATCTCCCGGGCAGGGCCAGCATCCATAAATCCTCAATCAGTACTGGCCGTTATCTCTGGAGGGCATCCTGTCCCGACGTCGTGAATCATTATCTATGGGTTCCGAACGTTCCATGGATTACTCCCACTCATAATTTCATAACGTCCAGAGTTGATATCGCGGGAGATGTGCATGAAAAGGGAACTCACGAAGGTAATAAAAATATTGTGGTAGCGGATCCTTCCTCTGCCGGTGTGATATGAAAGTTTTGGGTTGGTCTTTGAGCACAATTTTCATTCCCAGGCCGACTGTTTCCCCCTTTCCAGCCGTCTCCGTCGCGGGAAGAGAAGCGGATCTATAAGGAAGGTATGCGGTGGTTCTGAGTGTTCAGCACTGACTGTTACATTCCTCCACAAGGCAAGGCTACTAGCTACAGCTGATAAGGCTGACTTACACCATGATTTCCGATTCGCTCCCCTCAGGCAACAAGAATGAGCCACGTGTCTGCACAATATCAGATTCCGGCTGACTCATTCGTTATAGCAGCAACGTGCGGACTCGCTGGTGGCTTACACGGTCTGCCACTTACCAAGGGTGCCAAGTCCATCAAATTACCCTTTTGTATTCAGGCATGCACAGCGGCAGACTCTAATTCCCATGGACTAGGTGCTCTTATACCTTGAAATGGATAAATATCTTCATGACATCCACCTGGGTGTGCGATTCGGGTGCGTCAATTGCAGCAAACTGTATCGCAGATATATGAAAGTCAGTGTCCAGCTCGAAGACAACGTACTTCACCGTTTAATTTTAGGAGCTGGAGTACAAGATGGAGGGGAATCAGACAAAGAAACATAGTCACGACTCACGACCTCGGCCGCACTGGACCCATTTTTCTTTTCCTATTACATTTGGATTCTGCACTAGGTGCAGTGAGGTGGAATGTTATTTAAAGCCATTGATACAACTGGTCCAGGAATTCTCATACACCGGGTCTGAGGATTTGAGTTTGAGTTAGCGAATGATGTAAACGCGCACACAGAACGTTGATATGTAATCGCGAGGGGGTTCTGCACCCATGTTGCCCTCGGTAGCGACTGGGTAACATTTTGAAAAGACAAAGTAACGGCGCGGAATAAGTATACGACGTACCAACTGTGCTATGTCTGTTGATCACTGACGCGGACGAGCCAGTTATCCCGCGTGGTTTGTGGAAGACACTCTCAGGCGATCCTTCCACACCCGCTTATACGCCACAACTCCCGTTATTTCCTGCAAGGTTTCTGTGCGACCAGATCGTTTGCAGTAAAAGGGATTGTTTGGAGGTCAATCGGCTGATCGCTAGCTTCGAGCTATACTTTCAATTGGTGGAGGACAATAATGGATGGACCATCAGCGTAAGCAGACCCTCTCGACTCAAATGAGGTCACAGCTGCGTGGCTAACATGAGGCAAAATTGATCAATAAACCGGGCACGCCTTTGCGCATCGGAAAGCAGAAAAACACCGGAAGTATGTTATTTCGGTGGTATTCAAGACAGCAAGGTGCTGGCCTGTTTACAGCCTTCGATTTGATGCCTGGAATTAGGATCAAACCTCGGCTCAGCTTGGTGAACCACTGATATGGCCACGGTAGATGCGCGGGGGTTACAAATCAGGTCGGAGTTTGAAAACTTATCAATCGAACTTCGCTTTGGCATTGCCCTTGTTCTCCACCACCACCTTTTGGTCAGTTCGTCCGAGCGCTGGTCGTGTGGTGATTGCTAACGTGTCATTGTTCGTCCAGCATTAAAAAGCCCTAAAAATATAAAAAAGTCTTCAGAAAAAGTAGTTGTCGCTCGCCTCTTCTGTGAGTACATTCTATCTATCCTGTGCGAGCGAGTTGCGAAACTTCTCTGCCAACGTTTTACAGTCGAAAAAAAAAGTACTCAAAGCAGTAACGACCCCACAATCCCAGAAAATCAAAAATGTCTACTGTCGCTGAAGTTCCGATGGTTCAGCCTGAGCCTGCTTCTGTTCCTCCCCCGCCCGCTCCCGCCTACAACCCTCCTCAGCCCTCTATCACTTCTTCCCCATCTGCATCCCTCTACGTGGGTGAACTTGATCCCACTGTCACGGAGGCCATGCTTTTTGAAATATTCAACATGATCGGTCCTGTCGCTAGGTAAGTCCTGTTTGTGCATGGGATGTCCGAAAGTTACTGACAGGTGAATATCTCCCTCAGCATTCGTGTCTGCCGCGACGCAGTCACTCGCCGCTCTCTTGGATATGCCTATGTCAATTACCTCAACACCAGCGATGGTACGTCATGAGACTGACATCACGTATCAATTATTCACGCGATTTAATAAGGCGAGCGTGCTCTGGAGCAGCTTAATTACTCTCTTATCAAGAATCGCGCGTGGTAAGTCATTACGCATACTTTGTTTGATTTTCATCTCACGATTTGTGAAAGCCGAATCATGTGGTCTCAGCGTGATCCCGCGTTGCGCAAGACTGGTCAAGGCAATATTTTCATCAAGAACCTAGACGAGCAGATCGATAACAAGGTGATTTGGCACACAGCTTCCCGATGGGATTTCATGTCACACCTTCGTAGGCTCTCCACGACACGTTTGCCGCGTTCGGCAATGTGTTATCGTGCAAGGTTGCTACTGACGAACAAGGTCGCTCCAAGGGATACGGGTTCGTTCACTACGAGACTGCTGAAGCTGCCGAGTCCGCCATCAAAGCAGTTAATGGCATGCTCTTGAACGACAAGAAGGTTTACGTCGGCCACCATATCTCGCGTAAGGTCTGTTACGTCTCGACATTTTTACATTGCAGAGATATAACCGTTTGCTATGCAGGAGCGGCAGTCCAAGTTGGATGAGATGAAGGCGCAATTTACTAATCTATACGTCAAGAATCTCGATACCAGTGTTACTCAAGAAGAGTTCGAGGAGATGTTCAACAAGTTTGGTCAAGTCACTTCGGCGGTGGTGCAATTCGATGAGGCTGGAATCAGCAAGGGTTTCGGCTTCGTCAACTTCGAGACTCACGAGGAGGCACAGTTAGCTGTCGACACGCTTCACGACACAGAAGTCAGAGGCAAAAAGCTGTTTGTGTCGCGTGCTCAAAAGAAGGCTGAGCGGGAGGAGGAGCTGCGCCGGTCGTACGAGCAAGCAAAGATGGAGAAGTTGAGCAAGTATGCAGGTGTCAACTTGTACATCAAGAACCTGGAGGATGATGTCGACGATGAAAAGCTTCGGTCGGAGTTCGAGCCGTTCGGCACCATCACGAGCTGCAAAGTCATGCGCGACGAGAGGGGCACATCGAAAGGCTTTGGCTTCGTCTGTTTCTCATCCCCGGATGAAGCCACCAAAGCTGTTGCCGAGATGAACAACAAAATGATTGGGTCGAAGCCTCTTTATGTTTCTCTCGCTCAACGTCGCGAAGTCCGTCGTCAACAACTGGAAAGCCAGATTGCTCAGCGCAACCAGATCCGCATGCAACAGGCAACGGCGGCCGGTATTCCTGGTGGATACATTAATGGTCCTCTTTACTACCCTCCTGGACCCAACGGCTTCCCTCCTCAAGGTCGCAACATGATAGGCTATGGCCAGCCAGGCATGATGCCTCCACGTCCTCGTTACCCGCCTCCTGGTGGTCAGGTTCCTGGGATGCCTATCGCCCCGTACGGTGCCCCGCCCCAGTATAGCATTCCAGGTTATCCTCGTGCTCCTCGCGCACCCAGCGCTCGCGGACCCGGCTCATCCCCAACCAATCCGACCGCACCTATACCGCGTACTAACGGACCTCCCCCGACAAATGGTGCCCCCCGCCCAGGTCCCCCTCAAGGTGCGCCGGCAGCTCGTCCTCCCCCAGCCGGAGCTCCAGCGCCGGGTACTCGCAATCAGCAGCCATACAAACTCAATCCTCAAACCCGTAATGCCGCTCCTGTGCCAGTGCCGTCGGTACCTGTCGCCCAGCCGGAGATTCCCGTTCTCACTGCCGCCGCACTTGCCAACGCATCTCCCATGGAGCAGAAGCAGATGCTGGGTGAAGTCATCTATATGAATATTGTCTCGTGAGTTTCAACGATGTTCAGCTGAGTGACGGTCGCTTATGTTCTCACAGCTCTCAACCCGAGTTGGCTGGCAAAATCACTGGTATGCTTCTCGAGATGGATAATTCTGAACTTCTCCACCTTCTGGAATCAAATGAAGCTATGAACGCCAAAGTTAACGAGGCTCTTATTGTACTCCATGATTTCGCCAAGGAAGAAGATGTGACTGCCTAAACAATGATGTTGTAGGGGGTATTGAAGGAGTGTCGAGGATGTACGGGGTCTGTTGAGCGGTGGTGGCTCGTCCTCTCTTTATTCGTTCTGTGTGCTTGTACAGGTTGATCATCCACGACCTCTACCTTCTGCGCTGAGGCTTCGAACTGGGTAATGGTGGCGGTCGTTCCTTTTTGTGTACTTCGAGAAGGAACAGAGGTTGATACAACTGCTTTCGATCTGGGCTTGAGTGTGTGGAAACAACTTGGGGCGTGGAGTGCTGCCCTAAATGTGACAGAAGAGTGACCACACTAACTTTGCGCGCCCCACTGAAATCTCGCACATTCGGTTAGCCCACCCTCTCATACTGATGAGCGGGTTAGTTGCAGACCTGCTACTCCTTGCTGTCGGTTGGACACACGTCTTTCTTGCGCCATATACGAAGGTCGAGGAGTCATTCAACCTTCACTCCGCTCATGACATTCTTATGTATGGTGTGAGTCCCGAGGGTCTACACAACGTGAGTTTCTGCATCCTTGAGGCCTATGTGCGACTCATGCCCCGCTATGATCTTCTGAATGTCTCCGTGATTTCAAGTACGATCACCATGTCTTTCCAGGCGCCATCCCTCGGACCTTTGCAGGAAATGTCTTGGTCTCGTGGATCACTGCACCATTTATACATGCAGGGATCACTCTTGACATGATTACATCCAAGTTTAACTTCCAGCTTCTGTGTATGTTTTCCGATGCGCCCCCCTTGCTGTCTGTACTGAACACTATGCAGTGCGACTCGTGCTTGCTTCCTTGAACGCTTTTGCACTCATTCTTATCCGGAGGGCAGTCTCGACACGTTTTGGGAGGCAAACGAGTTGGTGGTACACGTTGTTGACGTGCTCGCAATTTCATCTTCCATTTTGGATGGGCCGAACACTTCCAAACATGTTCGCATTAGTGCCTGGTATATTACTTCCCGTGGAGTCGAACATCAGTACTCAGTCCTCATATCATTCATAGTGAACATTGCAAATCATCTGCTTTATAATCGCGCCGCCAAGTCTACACAAGCTTCAAAAAGACGCATTAATTTAGCGGTCGGTCTACTGACGTTTACAGCTGTTGTTTTTCGTTCAGAGGTAGTCCTCCTTCTCGCTCCTCTGGCACTTCAGCTTCTTATTCAAGGTGATACCACTTTTTTCGACCTCACCACAACCGGTCTATTGGTAGGGTTGACATCTATAGGTCAGTCGTAGTCCCGGTCGTTTATAAGAGATCGTTAATCCATGCATTTCATTTAGCATTCACTGTCGCTGTCGATTCGTATTTCTGGAATCAATGGCCGTTATGGCCCGAACTTTATGGTTTGTACTTTAATGTCTATCTGGGCAAAAGCGCGGACTGGGGTGTAAGTTGCTGAACCAAGGTATTAGTATCTTCTCTGACCTGTTGTCGCCTGTGTCAGACATCTCCTGCTCATACCTATTTCACCACTTATCTTCCCAAACTTCTCCTCGGAACGCTTCCCATGGCAATTCTAGGCGCCACACTCGATCGCCGGATTCGGTCTATGCTCGTCGCTCCGTTTGCGTTCGTGTCCTTGTTAAGTGCGTTAGGACACAAGGAGTGGCGCTTTATTATATATGTGGTGCCACTATTCAATGTTGCAGCAGCACGAGGCATGCGGTGGATGTAAGCCCCTCCTTTTTTTCTGCCCCTCCCCATCACGTTCGATAAAGGACATCCCGTAAGAAGGGCTTCTTATTCAAGCACCTTATCTGCGTCTTCGCACTCTTCTTGATATCGCTTAATTTCGTTGCGACATTCATTTCTACGCAAGCGTCGATGAGAAACTATCCTGGTGGAGTAGCGCTTGCTGCGTTCAATCGGCGATACTCAGGACAACGGAATGGTGAGCAGCGAATTTCACCTTGTCATTACCTGATATTTAACCCCATCACAGTTCACGTCCACATATCTAACCTCGCCGCCCAGACAGGTGCATCACTGTTCCTCCATGAGCACGCTCCCCCTTTTCTGTTGGCGTTCTCGTCATCAAAGCCCCACACGTCTGAGTCATCATGGACCTACAACAAGACAGAATCACTGACACCATCAATGATCTCATCATCATCCTTTACGCACTTGATTGCCGAGTCTTCCGAGATGGCTGGTGATGAATGGGTGGTGGTAGAGGCTATACCGGGATTTAAGGGATGGAAATTGAACCATGCTGTGTTGAGCAAGCTAAAGGCGGGGAGGGTGTGGGAGATAGCTCTTACTCAGTGGGTTCAGGTCCTGGAGATGGACATGACCGATCGGCTGTGGATTCTAGAACGATGTTAGAAGCCGTCCTGACAGCGGAAGTTTACGGCTACGTGCGCCAGATTTTTCTCATCTCACTTCTACTGTCAATCACGGTTGACATAGTGGTCGACTCCCTTGTAACCCATACCCCTCGGGATAGGCCCTGAGTATGGGTTATGAGGGGGTATGCATATATTACATAAGGCTCCCATGTAGTACGGTATTCTAAGCGTGCTTTTGACTCGGAGTCTCGTCTAGGTGGAAGAAAAACTAGTTATCTTGGTGCCCCTCATACCCTGCATCTCGAGTGTGCATGTCTTTTAGCCGAACAAACCCAGCATTGCCTCTAACTTGCGAGCAAAAGGATCGTCAATTGCTGCTGTGTATTTCCGCAAAGCCTGCACTACTTGAAGAGCGAGTCGACCTGCGCATCCGAACCGCTGGAACTGTCCACACCATCATGCCCCGAACCTTCTTTCCCGCGCTTTTTTCGCTTCCATCACGGCTTCGTAGATGTCCTTATCTGTTGCGTCGAACATGTGGTGGGTTTCGACAGCAGGATTGAGCAGACGGTAGTTTCATAACGCCATTCGCTACGGATTGGGGTCGAGATAACATGATCTCTTGGATTACGCTAAAAATAATTTCGGCTTGCTAATCGTGACACTGATAAAGAACTTTCCCCGCGGTCACGTGATATCAACGACTCTTACTTTCCGCTGTTCCGGGCGATGATTCCGAGCAAGCTTGGAGGGCCTTGAGCTCGGGAGCTGATGCTGCGAATCGTGTACTGGACTTGTCGAGAATTGGCATGGATGCAATGTACAAATGTGTGGGGGAGCAGTAAAGGAGTGATTCACAATGTACTACTCGTCCTCCAAATCCGAGTCGGAAAGCGGAACTTGAACATGCCGAAAGTTATCGGTGTGAGTGCCAATTTCCTCGTGGCCCCACGAAAATGGCCTAGCCTGAGTATGTATGTAATTTAATTGCTGTCAAACGTTCACTCGAGAGTAATGTCGCAGAACAGCAGATCATGGCCGCATCATGGAAGATCCTACCGTGGACCTCAGGCGGCAATAATTCTGGTAACCGCGGAACGATAAAGACGCGCGATTCTTTTCCCGAACCCTCAGCTCGCTTCCGGTATGAGCCCTGATAGCTCCTCCCTAGCGGTGTTGTCCTTCCTAGCTACAGGTGTAGCTGCTGGATGTTACGTTTGGAGGAGGTCCCTCAGGCCCCACTTTCCACCTGGACCGCTCGGATTACCCCTTCTAGGCAACGTATTTGATATACCTGCTACAGAACCATGGAGGGCGTACAAAAGACTGGGCGAAAAGTACGGTGAGTTCGATCGTTAGTTTGCATCCTTGGGACATCCGCTCACGTCCTTCCCAGGAGATCTGGTTCATCTCCGCGTGCTGACACAAGATTTGATCGTCTTGAACTCTTATGAAGCTATCAAGGATTTGTTTGAACACCGCTCTCAGACCTATTCCGACAGACCTCACATACCCGCAAATGACATGTCCGTTGTTCGTTGATTTTCGTTGGACATCGTATCCTGACAAGTGCACCAAGGGTGGACTTTGGTTGGGGCACTGCATTCCTACCTTACGGCGACGAGTGGAAAACGCATAGGAAGATATTTCAGCAAGCGTTCCGACCAGATAACATGGCCTCGTACCAAACGATGCAGTTGATGAAATCACGACAACTTCTCCAGAACATGTGTGATAGTCCCACCGATTTCGAGCGACACTTTAGATCGTTCGTATGCGATGCTGTCACAATCCTGATATCTAAACGAGTCAATAGGTTCTCCACTGCCATCTCAATGGCTGCCACCTACGACTATCATCCCGCACCCCGAGACGATCCGATGGTCGGTAATCTGAAAGTCCTTGCTGGGGTTGCTGTCTCTCTTCTCGGTCCCGCAACGTCTACCATACTTGCGGCATTCCCCTTCCGTGAGTTAAAACGAGGGCTCAAAGGCAATATTTACCCAGTGCTTTGCAGTCAAGTATCTTCCGTCCTGGTTCCCTGGTGCAACTTGGCAGAGTACCGCAAAGACTGGTCGTAAAATTGTCAACTGGTGGCTTACAGCTCCTGTCCAGTCTGTGAAATCCAGAATGGTACGTATGTCGAATACAGATCGTTTTTTGGTTGAAGAAAGTTTGCGTGCAGGCTGAAGGTCCGATCGCACCTTGTTTAGTAGGGGAAGCATTGTCCCGCGTGGACGAGAAACAGGCTGATGCTGACAACGTTGTTCGACTGATCCAAGGAGCTGCGGCATCATCTTTACTCGGTAAGTATTCGATCCCCATGCGGATTCAGAAGATAGTCTAATCCCATTAACCAGGTGCATCAGATACGGTAAGTTCGGTTACTTAATTTCTGTACTTCCAACCAACGAGGACTACAGACAGATTCAGTGCTGAAAGTCCTTGTGCTTGCGATGGTGATGAATCCAGACGTGCAGAGGCGCGCGCAAGAGGAAATTCAAGCCGTCGTCGGATCTGAAAGACTTCCTGACTTCAACGATCGGCCGAACCTGCCTTATATGGAGGCCGTCATGAGGGAAACTTTACGATGGCATCCGCCACTTCCCTTTTGTACGTCACTCACCCTCGATGCGCAAGTTACTTAGATCGAACTTGTGCACAGCAGTTGTCCGTAGCATCCTGAAAGACGATGTATATCGAGGATACAGCTTCCCCAAAGGTAGGATGGGATGCCATTTCATGCATGCTACTCATCCATCAAAACGTGACAGGTGTCATGATTATTCCCAATCTCTGGCAAGTACCCGTATTTACTCTTCTTTCCTCGACTTGACAAAGTCGCCAGGGCGGTTTCGCACAACGAAGCCAGATATCTGGATCCTTTAGCTTTCAATCCCAACCGGTTCTTTGACGACAAAGGAAATTTGAATGATGATACGGTATCTTACGCCTATGGTTTTGGAAGACGAATCTGTGCGTTGGTCGGATTTCTACAAAATACCATGTGTGGTGACATCCTTGAAAGGCGTTGGGCGGGCCCTTGCAGATTCCTCCATTTGGTCTGGCATCGTCAATCTACTTGCGGCGTTTTCTTTCAAAGCGCCTCTCGATGAAACGGGTAAAGTTGTCAAGATAGTCCCACGGTTTACTACAGGATTTACATCGTAAGCGTCTCGCAGCATCCTTGGCTGTGACCACAGCTATTGACATTTTACGCTGGGAACAAGCCACCCAGAGCCTTTCCCTGTTGAGATTACCATGAGGATGCACGCACAGAAGCTCGCCAGTCTGTTAGGGACTGACGAGAACGACTAGCCATCTCGACCACTCAATTTTTGACGAACGTACGACCTCATGCCTCGAATGACGTGACGACATTGTATCGAAAGCGACCCAGGTGTACCAGTATATTGGGGACGATGTAGCGTATGCGAGCTCCTTCAGAACGTTCAGCCGCTCAGTAGGGAGCGGTGATTGAACGATGTAGTTCACGATTTCTCTTACCTTTTCTAGTTTTTTTCATGCCCGATACCACTCGTAACTTTGGCGGTCGAATCGCGTGACTTCCACGTAAGACTGCTGGTCGTTTTTGAAGACCCTGGACTGGGGCGGATCTCCATATGCAATGATTGAGATATGTGAGTGTCGCACCATCTTTCCGTCTTCAGGGTCCTGGAAGAGATCTTGGTTGTTGACGGCGTAAACTCGAGCTTGCACAAGGATTCGAACCTTGTCGTCGAATTCGGATATGGCCACCGAATCGGTCATTCCATGTCATTCACGTTTTGAAGCTCTGAAGTCAACTTACATGGCATCCATCACATCAACTCATTCCCTTCCTGCTTCACTTTCTGAGGGGGCACAACCTAAGCCCATGGAGGGAGTGCTCAACACCACCCAGTCGTATTCACCGCTAGCTTGGCTAGGCCTCGTCCGTCAGAATGATCCCGACCGACACTATATCGTCACCGAAGTGACTCACTACAGGCAGGAATTATCATGGCCAACTTTTCGACCCGAGTATCTCACTTTGCTAATCCAACCCCACCCTGATCAAGCCCAGCCTGACATAGCCCCTATCGCCATCAAAGTCTGTCGTGACATCTGTTCTCCACGAGCTCTCCTAGCTAGACTTGGCCTCCGGGGCGCCACAAACGACACGGTGACGGTGCTTGGTCCTACTGCAGACATCCAGCTCCGTGATAAGCAGCTTCACCGTCTGACCTGGTCCCCTAATCAAGCACCTCGCCTCAACATCATCTCTTGTATCATCGCTTGCATGCACTATGACATTTCCCAAAACTGCCTCCTCCTGAGCAGCTCTTGTCTTGGCTTCGTGCATGCCACCCTAGAGGCCATCCATAGAGCCTTTGTTCGCGTCGCCGGAGATGAAGACCCTCCCGCGTTTCTCATCCCCAATTCTCACTTCATACATTTCACCCCACCAGGTTTGTCTGGGGTACGCATGGTCACCATCACGGCCAGTACACATTACGGGATATTCCGAGGCGACGACATTGGCGAGATCGAGGAAAGGCGACGAAACCCAAGGTTTATCACTCCGGCGCCTTGTTTCTTGTGCGCTATTCCGGTACAGATCACGAGCGTACGGGCAGAGGCAACTTCGGTCGCCAACACTTGTATGGCACGTGCATGATGATGAGTTCTGTAGCTTGTTTTGCATTGAATTACCTTTGATGAATGTTTGCAGTGGATTAGAGTTGCAATCTCGTCGTGTGTCATTCAAGTGGAAGGGGAAGGGGAAATTAGTATTGTGTCCATCATGTAAAAACAAAGAAACCATGGGAGACTGAAATGCAAATGCAGTAATAGTGTAGTGTGCTATATTCCGTTGTGATTGTATCAACGCTGGACGCGCAACATTTGGTCATGAAAAAAAAGCACATCATCATCTTTGCTTACATGGGACCTCCCGAGCCCTAGGTATGGATAAATCAGCGCGACCAAACCCCGCTCATAATCCACACAAGATTAAGTGGACACCGACGCACAAAAATAAACTATCGCAAAGCACCTCTTCATCCGAGTAACCGCCCCTCATGATGCTCCTCCTTTCGTCTCCAACAACACCCCGCGATACCCTTGACCGCAGTTACAACCTGCGCAAACAACCAATTTCTTGCGCGCCATATAGCATGTTCCTTGACGTCGATGCGATCTGGTCGTATACGGTGTTCATTGTCAACGACGACGGAGAGCGTGATGACGGTGGTAACGATCGCGGCGAGCGTTGTTGATGCCGAGATCATGAACATGATGATCATTTGTAGTTTGG